>JAYJMF010360004.1:0-10094 GCA_036873715.1 Salvia sclarea | reverse complement strand
AGTTAATAACGACGGATTTAACGGCGGATCTAACGTCGGAAACAGTCCGTCGTTAAATCCGTCGTTAATAGGGCGGCAATAACGACGGAATAGTTTCCGTCGTTAAAATCGGTCGTTATCGGCGTGTTTTCTTACAGTGTATATATATATATATGTATATATATACCAATAAAATTATATTCCATGAAGTATTAAAATAAGAAGCAATACTTATGTGAACTATATGTTTGCGATGCTTATGGAATATGTGCTCACAAATGATGAACACACAATTCAGAAATGCACTGTCAACATTGGATTAAGTCCTAGTTAAGTGTGATATATCCTTATATTTTTTAATTAAGTGTGTTCCTTAGGTGAGGTTGACCTCATGGAAGTTTTGGTCAATTTCCACACAATCATTCTCCCCTTCGAATACAAAATAAGAAAATTGGGGTGTATTAATAAATATTATTTGGAGAAAAAACGAGTCATTCCGTAATTTATGGTTTTTTTGGGTGGTAAAAGTTGGTCGACTAGTTCCATCTTATAGAAACTTTGGTTCTATATATATTATTCTATATATACACATATGTAGTGACTACATGCAATCTCAAGAAAAATTGTAATTTATACTTGTTTAAGATGTTTCATTAGAAGTACTATACATGCCAATTCTACCAAGAATTGTTTATTTTGGCAAATAAATTTTGAATTTTGTCATGCTAGCAATGACGGAAATTTACTAATGAAAAGCATATGTGACCTTTCCGTTTTACATTTACTAAATCTAAAAATTACGGTAAGCTAGAAACTTAAGATTTGATAATAAACACAGTTTCTTAAATATAATAAAAACTTAATCTAGTGCCTAGTGGTATAATGGTTGAAAACTTGAAATGACAATATTAATATTTGTTATATATAAATTAATAGCTAAACTTTATGCATCTCAAAAATCATCTCGAGATATATATTTCAAACAACAAAATATATAAAATCAAAATCTGTCAGAGATAAATTGAAAGTTCGAATTGAGTAGCATTAAAACTAAATACAAAACATATGTTAAATGAAAATAAATTAGATTTTTCTTTTTCTTTTATTTCCCTCCCTTTCGATCTTTGCCACAAGCCACCGCCTTTGCGATTGCAAATGTTGTAATGAATTGGGAGATAAATTTAATGATGAAAGGGGGGAATTTTATAGTAAAAAGAGTAAAACGAAAGTGAAAGTAAAAATAACACATGTACAAAGAATTCCATGTCAAACCTACATTTGATAATGAAACATGTCACGTTAGTGCTTTTCCCAAATTCTGTGGTGGTTTGTCAAAAAATTAGACAAAATATATAGTACTCGTATGACCAAATTTGCTGAGTACGTAGTCGTTATATTGAATTGCTTTTGCCACCCCCAGAAGTGATTGGACGAATTTTGCAATTATTTATGTTATTTTACTCTAATATATGGATCCTATTCCTTTTTGAATCTTTATGTGAGTCTTTTTTTTTATGAAACCTTTAATACTTATATAATTTTAAATAATATATATTTTTATCATCATTTTATATTACTTTTCAATACTCCTTAAATCCCTTACCTAAGAGAAACAACTCACGTTTCATAGAACGGAGGGAATATTAGATAGAATAGTTATTTAGTACATTACCTCTAAAATTAATCATCCCAATTAGGTCAATTTAAATATATTTTTTATTTAAAAAAAAATAGGATGTAATTTGACTGAAATCTTATTTTGTATATATCATCATACCCAATATTTATGTAAATTACTTCTAATTAATGCATATATATATATATATATATATAGGGATTAGTTATAGTGAAAACACTCTTAAAGTGAGAACGTGAGAACCATGAACAAGAACATAAATCGATGAACAAGCGAATAAAAGCTATGAACAAGAAAAATTCGACCATATCAGGGTTTGAACTAAGGGTTCTTATTCGCGAATTATTTGTTCGTAGGTTTTATGCGCTTGTTCATCAATTTTATGTTTTTTATCATGATTCTCCGTTCTCCATATATATATATATATATATATTCTTTTATAGTGATTAATAATAAAGAAATTATTATCTCTATCATGTTCAAAAAGATGGTTTTAAAGAGAACTTGAACACAATACTTCCTAATTAGATACGAGGAATTTAAAAATATTTTACCAATGAGCTATATTAAACAAGATGCAAACACTTATAAGAAATAGTAATATATACAAGAGTAACAAGACATATAAAATAATGTATATAATTATGACAATTTAAAATTATAAGATATTTTTTTCTCTTTCCTCTCTCCCCTCTCCTTAACCATTTTTCATTGAATTTTTTCATACTAATTTTAATTTTTTATTTCTTCTATGTTAAAGGCACGCAACAATTTTTTTTTTCTTTTGTATATTAGTTCCATTTAATTTTAATTATTAATATTTACCTTCATTTTTTTATTTTAGAGGAAAAATAAGTAGATGTAATTTTTTTTGAATATTTTATTTATTTATAATAAGTCTTACTACAACTAATTAACTGAAGCTTATGTTTGGTCATTTTAAAACAATGTAATATTAAAAAAAAATTAAAAAATATATTTTTATTAACTTTTAATATATTAAAATTAGAGTTTAAATATGGTTCAAATTTTCTTATTTATGTCCGTGCATGAAAATATTTTTTTATATTGTACGGGAATTAATAATCTATAGACATAAACATAGAAAATCATAGTTCCACACAATCTTTATACATTGTACTATCAATAGTATTAAGTTATGATTTACGAAGAAAATATTTGAGGAAGACAGAAAAGTTGGTTCAAAATAAGTGTGTCATTAATTGTATATTATTATAATTACTTCTAATTTATATCCAATAATTATTGACATATGGAAATATTTTGTAATAAATTTGATGATTGTCGCGCATCGCGCGGATGAACTTATAACCAATATATATAGAGGGAGAGACTCCCGCAGAGAAAGAACATAGATATAACACTACAAAATATCTTATAAATTAGTAAAAATAGCTAAGAATGAAGTCCAATATTTATTTGGGAATTTTGGTGGCGATGATTCTTCTCGTAACAATTGATGCAGATTTTCATGGCCCTTATTATCCAAAGGAATGTTTTACCAAATGCCAAAAAGAGTGTAAGTCTTCAAATTCGACCAATTGTTGGGACCAATGTTTGAAGAATTGTAATCTAAAACCCAAACAGGCATTGGATTCAAATTTCCAATGCACAAATGATTGCGCCAATTCTAAGTGCAAATTCTTTCACTCAGGTATATTGTTGAATTAAAATGTTTTTTCTACTTAGGTGTGTTGTATTATATATTTTTAATTTATTTTATAAAAATGAACTTTTTATTTGACAGATGATATCAAATTCGAAGAATGCTTGGATATGTGTTCGGAGGATTGCTAGACTACCATAAATGCTTAGTTATTCCTTTCTATCTGCGATATACTATTGATAATATTTCAAATTTGAATTTATTATAATAAGATCTTTAAATTTCTTCGTTAATTGACTAAAAGAATTTGATTTTATTTGATGTGGCTTACTCCTAATATTTGTTTTATTTTGCTTTTCATTTTTGTTATTGGGTATATATATGACTTAAACTTGTGCATAGAGTTCGTCATACAATGACAAAGGAATGATTGAAATTACATTCTCTTTTAAAGGATACAAAATGATAGAGTGGTCTCATTTTATTTGAGTATGTCCTTGAAATAAAAATGTCAAATAATTAAACGGGCCTTTAATTACAGCAAATATATAATCAATAACTATATATTGAGAAAAATATTTATGAAAAAAAATTATATTTATATAATCAACAACGTAATCCTCATTATCTACAAGGTTAAGCTTTTTATATTGATAGAAAAAAGTATAGTATGTCATGTAAAACAAAGTACTATTTTTTCCAACTTCTTAATAATATTTTCACAATGATTTCATTTGCATCTTTTGGGCAAATTGTTGAAAATAGCACAATATTTACATAAATTTGAAAATTTCACACAATTTTTACAACATTGCAATCAATTATAATAATATTATTCATTTTGCTATTTAAACGTCCCCATTGTCTTTATTCGTTATTTTGCCTTTATTATTGCAGTATTCTAATTGGTAGAATAGTTATTATCATAAAAATTGTTAGAAATTCCAAAAGTATGGGATCATTCACTCTTTCTCACCCTATTTTAAATGTTGATAGTCAGAATTTGGTCTACCTATACGTTTTTTCCATTATGGTTCATCGCAAAAAATAATCATTTATAGAAAATACACATTAATATAGATCTAACCAATGTACATTGCAAGATGCATGCATCATATATATCTAAATTATAATTCCTCCAAAAAAATGTAAAAAAAGAAAAATGTATTAAAAAAATTTCCTCTTGCTAAATTGGGCCGGAAACTCTTCATCATTATTTATTGATCATTCATTTTATAGAACTTGTAATATCAACTTCAACTCTACAGTGCATCTTGTATCTATCTTCATTTTCAACTACAAACATGTCTACGACAATCTTAATATTAGACCACAAAGTTTGAGGTGTAATTGAAAATATTTACAATAATTTTCTATAATTACTCATATTCGTAAAACAACATAAAGTCATTGTATAAACCTTACATATTCATTATATCTCTTGTGAAAATTGAAGAAAGATTGATAGAAAAGATGAAGATTAGTAGTTCATATAGAATAATAAAAACCCTTTCAAGAAAGATGTGAAATAGGAAAAATGGATATTAATTCTAGATCTATCTCCAATATGTATGATACTACTACCCAAAATCTCAATATCATATGTGTGTAAAGTTAGAAACTTCAACACCCTTCCCAATATCTGATCAATCACACCATGAAACATCGATATCTTGAAGCGGATAGCATTACAGTAGAGTTCATCGTCGTGTATTGTAACTGCGTCAAGATATTCCAAATAAACAACAAAAATGCTACATTTCACCGTCTCAATCAATATTGAGGCCCTGTGCTAATTATAGAATTAGGCCCTTAAATTTTGCTAAAATATTTTGTAAAAATAATAATTAATTGTATTACGATAATATCTTACAAAATATAAAATCAAATATGCAAATAGTTTAGATCTTTTATTTAAAAAGAGACACCTCCTAACATTCTTTGAAGCAAAATCATCAACAAAAAATAAGTAGAATCGAGAGGCTAAAAAAAAACTCGTATGGGAATTAGGAGGCTACAAGCAATTAGGAAAAATAAAAATTCAGCTATACAATTCATTAATCAAATTACAACAAAATAAAGTAGAATCGATAGATTCAGGTATATAATTCATTAACATTCAACTATACAATTCTTTTGTGATGATGAATAAAATCAAAATTTGATTTTTCAGTAAGATCGGAGTTTGAATTTGCTTGCAAATAAATAGGAAAGAAAAAAATTCCCATTGAATCCCATCAATCCTGATAAAATGTTGTGTTATTGATTAAGGTATCGGATTTGAGGTTTAATTTTTTTGAAGAAAAACGAAAGAGAAAATGACTATGAGAAGCATATAATGGAAAGAGAGAGAATTTTAAAAACACTACTCCCTCCGTCCCATTCTTTTTGTCCCGTTTTCCTTATTGGGCCGTCCCATTCTTCTTGTCCCATTTTCTTTTTTGGCAAAAAATTACAGACAAAAAGCATGTGGACCCCATGTGTATTATACTCTCTCACACTCATCAACTCCACTTTCTTAGTCGCTGTACCCAAAAGAAAGGGGACAAGAAGAATGGGACAGAGGGAGGCCCTGTGTGTTCCATAGAACTTCACATTTTGATTCACATAAAACTAGAGATCATGAGATCTCATTATTAGAGATGTTTGAGTTCGCTCATCAGGTGTCAGATTCTCTACAAGAGTTGAAAATGAGATATGGTAGGCATCAGAGACGTAGCACCATTGCTTAACAAGTCAAGAGAAACACAAAAGTAAATACTCCCTCCGTCCCAATTGAACTGGCCTCTTACTTTATGCACATGGGTTAAGAAAGTATTTGTTTTCAGTGATAAAGTAAGCATGGTCCCACCATTTTGTATGATCAATTTTTGTCATTTCGAAAAATAGTCAATTCAATTGAGGCATCTCAATAAAGCAAGTAGGTCAATTCAAATGAGACGGAGGGAGGGAGTATAATTCATGAATTAGAGAATTCAATCACAAGAACTCAACACCATCAATAAAATCAATTCACATCATTAATCACCATATGAAGATAAGTATCATACACAAATTTTGAGGAGCAGTCTCATATGCATTTCCACTCCCTTTACCCATATCCATCTATCTGCCAAAAACAACAACAAAAAAAAAATGTTTGGTTGGCATATCAACTTTTAGTACAAATAAATGGAGTACATGTTTGGTTTGCAATCCAAATAAATTTACATTCTAGAGCAAAATTGCTCAACTTAGCCTCACTTCTTACAACATATCTTAAGGTTGCAAAACATGTAGGATTTCCGATTCGCCTGTAAATACATAACCTTTGATGTCGTTCCGATTTTTAATTTTGGTAAGTTTTCGGGTGAAATAGAAAGCTGGTTTTTATGTTTGTTTTTAAACAAAACGACTTCATTTTCTTAAATTCTGGCATACATAATCACCATCTAATAACATGATTCAAGATCAACTTAAAAATCTCATTACGGCATGCAAATTATGTAGAGAACCTCTGATCCTGAGCAAGAATTGAATTAAATAACAAAGAGAAAATATTTTTAATTTCAAAGAATATTAGGGTGACAGATATTATGAAACTGCTCTTCATTTTCTCTGCAATTTTTCATAACTGCATTTTTTTATATACCCTAAAATTTAAATTACAGAAACAATAAAACACAACCAATGAAACACGCAAATACATTAACAAAGAAAGATCCAAACCAACATAAAAAGATTAGGAATCTCAGAGCATTCGATCATAATTTGAGAGTTTTTTTTCGTGATTTTTAAACAAACACGTGAGATGTATAGAAATCAAAATTACCTGATTAATTTTTTGTTCTCGCCTCTTCACAATCTTGAATTGCCCAGAGATGAGGAGAAGGTGATTTGGATTGCGTAATAAATTGGAGGTTTTTACGATGGCAAATATGAAATTCGACAAAATAAAAAAAAAAAGTAGAATAGATACATATCTAAGTTTTTTGAGGATGAAGATGCCAGATCTGATAGGTTTCAATGTTTTTTGTTTTGTGATTATTCAATGCATAAATTACATATAATAGTGACAAATAAAAATAAAGTAACATTAGATATTAAATACTGAATAAGCAAATACAATTTCAAACTAACCTTCTTATGCTTTTTGTGATGATATATATCAATATCAAAGATGCCAGATCTGATGTATAATCATATTTTTGGTGGGTTTGTTAGGATAAATTATGTCAGAGTTTATTTAACTTTTTCCACACTAAAAATTGGCCGTGAAATAGCAACTGTTTGGTTCGAGTTTACAGTATCTTTTACTAAGACACCATAAATTAGTTACTGCTCATTTTCTTTGAATAATTCTATACATAACCCATCTTTTCCTCAATATAACCTCTCATAAAATATATTTAAAAATTATCTTGAAAGTATATTTTATCACTATAGGCATGGCAATTACGATCATCTTTCCTCGATTTTAGGGGAGAGATTTGGGTTTCGATTCAAATTTTTTCCTTCCGGACTTAAGTACGTACGATCATTTTTAAATTTAATTCTTTTTATATTAGTTTTATTATATTTACTTTTTAAAGTTTTTTGGTGGACAATAAATAGATATAAATTTATATATTTTTAAATTTTAGTGCGATTAAGGTGAAGACAGATATATTGGTTCATTTTAAAAAAATTCAATATTAAAAATAGAAATTTTAGACATAAAATTTGTACTAACTTTAATATAATTTTGTAGATTATTAGTATATTTAATTAGTCATATATATTAAATATATAATTTTAAATACGGTCCAAATTTTCTTATTTTTTTTCGTGTATGAATGTTTATTTGTAATTATTTGGGCCATAATTGATTTAATTACGAGAAGCCCATTTACTTAATGAAGCAAGTGTTGCAGCTCATTTTCTTTATCAACTTACTGTTACTATTGCTTTAGTTCTTCTTTGCCGATGAAATCGAGGTCGCCGGAGATAAAGAAGGCGGCGGCGGCGGCGGCGGAGGCAGAATTGAGAAAGAGAGGAATGAGTTGTTACCGTTTGAGAGAGAGAGAGAGATGATAGATTAGTGAGTGGAGATTAAGAGAGAGTTTGGGATAGTTGGGCTTCTAAATGTGGGCTTACTATTTAATTAAGTAATGGACCTTCAAATAATACTTATTTGGGCTCCTAATTAATTAACTAATGGCCTCATGAGTAGCTAATTAACTATGTGCTGAAATAGAATGGTATGGGCTGCGATTTTTATTTATTTATTTAATGGCCTAAATTAGGAGTACTAATTTAACTAGATCTTAATTCTAGTTTAATTGATTCAATTATAGGAATTTATTTTGAAATAAATTATGAATCCTACTAAAATAATTAGTTTAAAGATTTATCTACCAAGTGATGTTTGATTATGAGAGATCGTCTTCTAATAATGTGTGCTAAATATTTCATATGTTGTGTGTTCTATTATTTTAGTACTTCCTCCATCCACAATAAGCGTTCACTTACTTTAATAACACGTGTTTAACATATTGTATTGAATGTAATGTTAGTGTATAAAGAATCCAAACATGTAAGAAATATCATGTGGGTTTTTTAATTCAAATTCTTCACCATATATAATAATAAAACTAAAACTCAAGTACAGTAGAAACATTTAAGCAAAATATTACTATTATTATATATAATTGGGATACTTGAATCTTTTCTATTTAAAATAAATCCGAACTGATCCGAAAATTCAAGAAATCGAACCAAAATTTAGTATTTTTATTCGGTTATTTAGATTCCGAATATGGAGTTGGAGTAGTTTCAGGCCCGGCGAGAGGAATTAATTCTGTCGATAGGCTGAGAGAGTTGGGATGCAGAAATTCTGGGTTGGGCAGGGCCAAGAATAACCGAACTGAACCAAATCTATATCTATATAAAAGAGAAACCTTTTACCCAAAAGTTTTCCGCCAAAAGTGCATTGATTATTTTTATTTTATTTTTTATTTTTTTCTCTAAAAGATTAATATTTATTTTAATTATATGTGATTGCCGTTACTCTTCAAAAATAATCATGATATTAGTTAATTTAATACTATATTGGATGCAAATTAAGCACCACAACCATTCCTTAATTTTATGATTGCCGTTACTTTTTTTTTTAAATTATGTTAGCCGCATAATTTTCAAGATATTTTTAGGGGAATAATTTCAAGAATTAATCATGGACAATTAACATTAATATAATATATTGGAGGTAAAGTAACCGTTTGTTAATTTATTACTTAATTTTACAACATTTTAGTAGTAACCTATATGTTAATGTTTAATATAGTGGAATTCGCCAATCAAATATTTTTATAAGGTAATTATACAAAGGAGCAACCATTAGTCCTTATTTTATAGCAAAAATCTCTCCTCAATATCATGAATTTATTAGAATCATTTAATGGGACACATAATAATTAGCCCAGTATCTATATGGAGTATTTATTTTTCTTTTGGACTCCCAATACGAACGAAATCATTTTATTCACAATGTATATATGCAAATAGATGGATGATCATGTGATCTATTTACAATATAATAATTGATTATTTTACTTTAAACTAATGGACTATGATTAATAATTAATTATTTATAATATAATGATTGAATTAGTATCTTCTATATTATAGGATTTGGGGCCAAGCCCTCCAAATCATCCCCCCATTCCCTCTGTTGGGTCCCGGAGAGTGACTGAACTGGTGTATGGGGGGGGGAATACACCAGTAGGTTATTTTTGAAAAAGGCTGATAACAAGACACACACAGAGTTCAGTTTTAAAATCAGCTTAGAAACTGTGACTGAAAAATGTTCAGTCTGAATGACTTCAGTATGGG
>JAYJMF010359993.1:0-10095 GCA_036873715.1 Salvia sclarea | reverse complement strand
AGAAGGTGGGAGTTCTAGCCATCTACATACAACATCCAGCAATCCAAGATTCGGCACTGAGAGGTAGAATTCGAACCTTTAGGAGCATGCTAGGGTTCGTGTTTCCGCTTTACCTCTGTGCTTCTGTGCGTTCTTGTGTAGATATTAGAAATTGAATTGCATGTACATTCGATTAATTAGTCCCATGAGGTCCTGGCAGTCGGAGGCGCTCATCCCGGTTCCATCAATGCTCTCCAAGATCCCCCCATCCATCCTTATCGTATTGCTCCATCAGATTCTTGAAACGGCTCCTAAGCGACTGCTCCTATGGGGGTTGTTCAGCCATTGGTGATGTAGATGGTGTAGGGCTCTCCAGTGGTGTAGTAGATGGAATGGATGGAACTGAAGATGAAGGTGAAGAGGGTGTAGAACTTGTGGAAGCGGTCTTCTTTGTGTATCGTCCTCGCCTTCGGCCTTTGTCAATCTCCAAGTTCAAATGAGTAAGTTTTCCCCCCTTTGACCTTGTGGTCATGCACCACCTAAGCAAAAACAATAAACAAGAGAAAGTTAGTCCACAATAGGTAGAATATCTAAATAATAAATCAACTTCAAAAAGAAAAATCGCTATAAAATCTACTCTATCCTCGGCAACGGCACCAAAAATTAATCATTGTTTTCCTAACAAACAAATGCTAGTGAACAGGGTAAGTATATTATCGTTCTCCACATGGATTGATATATCGAAACTATGACAATTTTCCTAATCAAAGTTTTCATATTATCTAGACGGAAATTTATGGTTTGGTTTTGAGAACTAGAAAGTAAATAAACATTTAATACATATATATATGAATTAAATCAAGGTATGAAAGACGATCCTAGGGTGGTAATTTCTTAATCAATCTTATACTTGTTATTCTTATTAATTTATTTACCAATTTAATCCAATTATGATGGGATATCGAACTGAGGGTTCGGTCAGTAGAAGGGACGACTTTGTCTCCCCGGAAGAAGAAGTTTTTCCAGTTTGTCGGTCCCCGATTATAAGTTCTCGCTGACGGAAAAAGAACAGATGCGCCAGCTGCCGAGATTCTCTAATGTCTAAGGACCTTGGGGAGGCAACCCTAGATAGTGGGCTAGTCTATACTCTATTTTCGGGTAGGACTCTATAATTATGTAAATTTGCAATTAGTAATTCATATATTTGCAACTATTTATAATTTATAGTGATAACAAATGAAATCCAACATTGGAATATCAATTACCGTTTCTCAATTTTTGCAACATGAATGATTTACACACAAGTTATTAAGAAATAAACCAAATGTAGTTGACAAGTTTACAATACTCAAGAGAACAATCGCGGATTAAATCAATCATAAATAAATTATTACAATAATACAAATAATAGAGCAAGCTCTTGCAAAAGTATTTTTCAGAATTTGCAACAATTACTAAAATCTAACAAAATAATAATAATAATAATAATAATAATAATAATAATAATAATAATAATAATAATAATAATATGTTTATGGTTAACAAGAATCAAAACCAAAATACAAAAAATACAAATAAATATTATTAGTGTTGCAAAATAAACTTAACTAGCACAGCTTCAAAATAATTATTTAATATTTTCCATGTGAAATTGTGTATTTGCAATACAAGTATTATGTAATTTGCAATAAACGATTCAAACATTTGCAATTTTTCAGGTGATAAGATATAGATGAAAATTCACTTCTCAATTTGCAATTGCAACTAACATCTTAATCTTGTGATTTGTAAATAATCTCTTAATTTTACATTTCAAAGTGGGATACATTCTTTGCGGATTATTGGGGATACGGTGCTTTGCTTGAATCTCAAATGACAAATATAGTCATTTCAGAAATTTTAATTAATTATATACATTTTTCTTTAATTTGCAAAGACCAAATCTAAGTGTGGAGATAGGTTCTTAGTTCCTATCTTAAGAGAGGTTGTATTATAACCCACCTCTCTTTTTCTCTCTCTATATATATACAATATTATTATTAAGCCCTCACTGATTATAAGGGTTCATGGTATATTTATAAAGGCCTCATTGATTATAAGGCCTCGTGGTATTAGTATTACGCCCTCACTGATTATAAGGACTCACGGTACGATTATTAAGACCTCATTGATTATAAGGTCTCATGATTATGGATATATGTATATGTATAAGTATAAGTATATTTATTTGCTTTATGATATGTTAGCATGTATGATATATACGGATAATTGCATGATTCCTCACTAAGTATATTTATATGCTCACTCCAATCAACATCAGTTTTGTTTTGCAGTTGAAGAACCGAAGCAGCCGCAGTTTCGAGAATGACTAGAACACGTGAAGTTTTATTGTTCAGAATTCTTAAGTTTTAGTTTCCTTAGTTTTGTCAATTCTCAAAGAGTGTCAGACCTTTTATTTATTTGAAAATTTTGTTTTAGTTCATATTTACATGTTAGTTTGATGGTAGTTTAAAGCGTTGCCTAGCTGCTTCTGCACGTCATTTACTTTTCTAAATAAAGGAAATCTTAGTTATTGTTTAATTTATTTTGTTACTTAAGTTCCTTTTCAGTTAGCATCCACCTTTTACTTTAAAAAATTTAAATCTCATAATAACGTTCTAGTTAATTGGTTTAAGTTTGTTTAAATTTTTGGGTCGTTACATTTTAAGCACTTGATTTAAAAGTTCCACTGTCCTGTCCTCCACCATTGGTAGTTGCTCGTTCTCTTTTCTTGCTTATGAATCGCTCATCTTGTGAGCAGCTTTTTATGCTTGTTGTGATGTTATTTTTAGACTTTGTTTTTGGATGTCTATGTGAAGAATCTTCCCAAAAATGAAAACTGCCGTCTCTCATTGTTGGTATTTGATGCCTTAATATAATCTTGAGGCACACATCTAATGAAAAATACTAAGGCAAAAGCTCCCATGGGGATGGAGCTCCGTGCCCAAATCCGACCGTCTTGCTGCCATGACTCGTCCGACCCTCTCAATAATTAAAATACATAAAAAGTATTATTTATATTTTGAAAAGTCTCATTTACGAATTTAATTAATATACTTATTGTATCACTTATTTTAAATAAAAGTCTCATTTATTGTTAACAAAAGTATAATTACTAGTATAATATACTTTCATGTATCACTTTATGCAAATAAACATTTCACACTTATAAGCACAGCGTCATTGTGAAGAAATTGTTTAGATTAACATTCATTGAATCACTTGGTAGACATAAAAGTTGCATTTTATTTGTTTTTAAAAGAAAGCTTATAATTTACTTTTTTTCCAAAGTCTCATTTACATTACTATAAGAAATTATTGGATTAGCAAGGGATTAGCAAGTAACTTTTCCTTGCTATTCCCTTATCAAGTGAATGATCTTGTTTATAACTTTATACTCCTCCAGTCCCTGAAAAGTGTGCAAATTTTTCCTTTTTAGTCCGTCTTTCAAAACTGTGCAGATTCCATTTTGTAAATCCACTTTACCAAAATCAACAATCTCCAACTAATATAAACACAATTTTTCAGAATGTGAGACCCTTTCTCCACTCACATTCACTTTATCACTCATTTTATTAAAACTCATGTTATTCCTCACCTCACATACTTTCACGGACAGATGGAATATTTGTTTTGGCAAGGGAATTTTTGTCTTGCTAATTTTGAATTTCTTTGCGGGGCGTATTTATACAATAAGTTACAGTGGTTGGATACGGGTTTGGGCGTGGAGCTCCATCCGCAACCATGCAGATATACAGACACAAGAGATCATCTCAAATGCACATGTATGTGGGTGCATACTCGGTCAACTTTTGCTTTTTCATGCAAGAAAGCTATGCCTTAATTTGCCATTATTTTCAACAAGTGTGTGCACGCGCGTTATAGGAAGATTAATGATATCATAAATATTGCAGGCCAGGCCTAGAACAAGTTTGATGCAATTTACACTTTTTTGAATAGGGATTTTTATATTCTACTAGAAATGGGCCCTTACTCTGGTTATACTTAAGCCTATATATAGGAGACAATCAAGTACTCATCGAACACTTGAACATACTTTGTACCATATTATAAGTCGATCTTCACCACTTAAAAAGCCATATACGCGGGAGAGTTATCCAAATTATACTCCCTCCGTCCCTGAAAGGTGTGCGGAGAGAGAAGTGACACATGTTTTAATAAAAAGTGTGATAAAGTGAATTTGAGTGGAGAAAGGGTCCCACTTTTTGAAAAATTGTGTGTATGTTAGTTGGAGATTGTTGACTTTTTGGTAAAGTAGGTTTTCAAATAAAGGATGCGCACACCTTTCAGGGACGGACAATAAAGAAAAATTGCGCACACTTTTCAGGGACGGAGGGAGTATATAAAGAATGGCTTCCACATACTCCTAAACTCCAAATAAACCAAGACAAAATATCACCAACTTGGGGCCGTACGTGGAGATACGCAGAGACACGTAGTGTGTGAATTTGTTAGGAGCTACATTACTCAACTTCGAAGCCACTTAACCCAGAGAGGTTGGTAGGAGCACTTACTCCACTTCCTCAAAACCATTTAATGAGCAGACAACGAAGTTGCAGGCAGATGTGGAAAATGAAGATCATGCTGTTCTTGGCGATGGCAGCATTAGTAGCCAGCGCCGCTAACGCCAGCCCCCCGGAGGATCCCATAAACTGCAAGAACAACGGAGCAGCGAAGAACACAAACTGCACCATCACCAACTCGTACGGCGCCTTCCCTGATCGGACCACCTGCCGCGCAGCCAGGGCCGTGTACCCGACGACCGAGGCCGAGCTGGTGGCGGTGGTGGCGGAGGCGGCCGCGGCCAACGTGAAGATCAAGGTGGCGACGCGCTACTCCCACAGCATTCCCAAGCTGGTCTGCCCCGACGGGGACGACGGGGTGCTCATCAGCACCAAGTACCTGAACCGCACGCTGAGCCTGGATGCGTCGGCTATGACAATCACGGTGGAGAGTGGGGTGACTTTGCGGCAGCTCATCAGCGAGGCGGCGAGGGCCGGGCTGGCGCTGCCTTACGCGCCATACTGGTGGGGGCTGACCGTGGGCGGGATGATGGGGACGGGGGCCCACGGGAGCTCGTTGTGGGGCGTGGGGAGTCAGGTTCACGACCGGGTCACGCGCCTCACCATGGTCACGCCGGCCCGGCCCCACCTGCGTGTGCTGGAGGTTGGGAATCCGGACATGGATGCGGCCAAGGTCTCGCTTGGAGTTCTTGGTGTCATCTCACAGGTAAAATCCAATTTTTGATCTTTCTATGGTCTATGATCATGATGAAAAGATTCACTATTATTGTATATATGAAAATATCTAGTTATACTTCAAAAAATATCTACTTATATTGGTTACTATTATAATTTATAAGAGATACCCGGTTCTTACAAAATTTTATCGGCCAATTATATCCCTCTTAAATTATTAACTTATGAGTTATGATATAGTTTAATTTACACTTCAATTATTTCCTTGGTGTACGAAATAATAATTCTACCTGGATTAGGATTCACGTACGGGGCACTACATTAACCATCAAAATCACTCAATTAACATTAAGAAAGCAAAATTATACTACTAAATATTTTTTTAGAAATTATTTTTTATTAGTTAAAAAATTCAATAATTATTTTTAATCATATTACGATGTAATACATGCATAAGTGGATTATAATAGAATGCACATGCAATTATTGTTACGTTTTATACGAGAATGAAGTGCAGTCTATTAGTAAGGTTCTTCCCCTCCAACTGATAGGTCAGGGGTTCGAATCGCCTATATATATGATTAGTGTGTGGGTGTATTTTTCTTTCTTTAGTAATAATTTTTTAAACAAAAATTATTACATTTCATAACTAAGATATATATACCAACCTTTTCTTCATAACATTAGTAACCTCTTTTTCAATTCTCTTATATATTCATGGGCTTCTTATGTGTAAGATTACACGAGGGATCGACAAGTCATGATATAACCATTCTGAAATGTGTGTATTCTTGCATAATGTGATATACCTACTATATCTATACTTATTTTAACTACCAAAACTAGTTGATTAATGTAATATACACGGTTTTTATGTGGGTGATCTCTCACGTACCATTTTACTATTATGTATGTGTGTTGTAGGTAACATTGAAATTAGATGCGTTGTTCAAACGGTCAGTAACATACATAACAAAGAACGACAGTGAGTTTGGAGAAGAAGCTGTAAGCTTTGGGCGGAAATACGAGTTTGCAGACTTTACGTGGTTCCCCAGCCAACAACGCGTTATTTATCGACTGGATAATAGAGTCTCAATTAACGCATCTGGCAATGGCCTCAATAATTTCCCAGGATTTCGGTCCACTTCCTCGCTCATTCTTGCAGCTCTCAGAACCACAGGTCTCTCTCTCTCTCTCTCTCACACATACACACCCATTAACACTCTCGAGTGAACTAATGGGATACTACTTAAGTTATTTTTAAATTCTTTTTATCCTTTTTTATCCAAATGACGTATTTTGTATCTTTACAATATCAAAATAACTATATATTTTGACACATTATTAACAAACTCTATATAATATATGATTGGGTCTTAAGCAAGATAGTTATATAGAGCTATGTACACACTCACACATGCACACTCTAGCTGACTTGAGCCTTTGATCTATTACTTGTTCGGAAAAGCGTCCCACCAACTGAGCTGCGTTTATTTTGAATGTTGCATGGCAGAGGAGACGCAGGAGTCCCTCGGCGACGCAAACGGGAAATGCATAAACGGGAGAACCACAGCGTCGATCTTGAGAGCAGACGCCTACGGGCTAACAAACGACGGCATTCTATTCAAGGGCTACCCAGTGATCGGATACCAAAACCGGATCCAAGCCTCGGGGACGTGCCTGGACAGCCCCGACGACGCTGGGACGACGGCTTGCCCGTGGGACTCCCGCGTGAAGGGCCTCTTCTTCCACCAGACCACCTTCAGCATCGCCCTCTCCCGCGTCAAGGACTTCATCCGCGACGTGCAGAGGCTCGTCTTGCTCTCCCCCGACGCCCTCTGCGGCCTCGACCTCTACAACGGCATCCTGATGAGATACGTCACCGCCTCCACGGCCTACTTGGGGAAGCAGGAGGACGCCCTCGACTTTGATATCACTTACTACCGGAGCAAGGACCCTCTCCGCCCCAGGCTTTTCGAGGACGTGCTCGAGGAGATTGAGCAGATTGCGGTCTTCAAGTACGGCGCTCTGCCGCATTGGGGGAAGAATCGGAACGTTGCGTTTATTGGGGCGATTGGGAAGTATAGGAATGGTGCGAGGTTTGTGAAGGTGAAGCGGGAATATGATCCTCTTGGGCTGTTTTCGAGTCGTTGGAGTGATCAGATGCTGGGACTGGCGGATGGGTTGAGTGTGGTGAGGGAAGGATGTGCGCTCGAAGGATTGTGTGTTTGCTCTCAAGATATACATTGCGCGCCCAACAGGGGATACTTTTGTGTGCCGGGAAAAGTCTATGATAAGGCCAGAGTTTGTGCTAAACGTCCAACGGGAAACCTTTATTAGGATACTGCTGTTACTCTAACACATTTCCTCTCCAACCAATTGGTTGGGTTCGAGCAGGTGCGTTACTGTGTCACTGTGTGTGAAGTGTGAGTTCTAATTTTAATCTTAGGAAAAAAGATCTCTATTAGACGATTGATGTAACGAAATGAAAAAATATCTGTTGTTAATATGAAATGCTCGGCATTTAATTATACCGTACTATAATTAATCGTATGTGTGTAGAATACACAGTTAACGCAATTTGATGAAATTGCGTGTTGAAGTCACCCATTTCTATCCCACATCAACTTGGTAAAGGTTTCTGAATCTACATATAAACTTGGAGTATCCTCCCCGTACGAGGTCTTTTAAGGGGATGATGGTCCAATTCTAATATCGTATCAGAGCAAGTAAAAAAGGTATCGATGTGAGGTCTATTTATTCACGTGTGGATCGTCCGACGATGATTCGGCCCACACGTGCGGGTGCATGTTGAAGTCACCCATTTTTTTTTTTTTTAAAAAGAAAAACACAACTCCCCCCGATCAACGCCTAGCCTAAAAGAGAAGAACAAAATGCAGAATCCAACCCAACTCTAAACAAAGGACTGTCATGGGTGATTATACCAGCAATGAAGACTCGAAGTCGATTTCAACAACCCACCCTTTGCTCTCACCTAATTCCACATATATGATTTAATATTCCCAAGAGTTTTTTCATGCTTCCACTCTCTATTGTTAAACACAATATTGTTCCTAAATTTCCAGATAAGCCAAATAATGCACGTCCACAAGGAGGCCAACAACAAACGGTGACGTTTATTGATTCCCAAGGAGCAGAATTGAAGGACGTTACCCGGGAGATTATAGACAAAAGGAGCTTTAACGCCAATCCAAAGCAGGCATCCACTCCACAGCTTCGTCGCAAAGCTGCATACCAGAAAGAGGTGTTGAACTGACTCCGCTGATTGTTTGCATAAGGGACATCCTTTATCCGCCTGAGCACCAAGCACGCCCCATTTATATCACACATCGACTTGGCAAATGTTCCTGACTCACGTATAAATTTGGAGTACCATTTAACACAAAAAGGTGCTTAAATTTCATATTTTTTTATAATAATAAACTTTATAAAAAAAAATCAGAAACCTCAATGAGCTGAATATCGAGCATTTGCTGAGAAACAAATTAGGTTTAAGATCAATCAAAGACATATTCAAGAATATTGATAACCTGAAGATTCTGTACATTAAAGACGCCATTTCCTCGGCACACCCGATTTATGCACAAAGAATTAAAAAGAGATGTTTCTAGCTGGAAGAAATCAATAGTTTCAGTTTTCTTACAATCTCAATTTTATAAACAAAATTAAAATTCAATTTTAAAACAAAATAAAAATTTAAATTTCTTACCAATTCCAAATATAATAACATCTTACGCCAGTTGATCACAAATTATTCTACGAGAATAATTAGTTGGTTCGAATCTACAAATTGGAATCTTAATTTTATTCTCTTTTAACGCCACCGTCCACCAAACTATTTGTCATATTATGGATGACACGAGTTTTAAGAAAAAAATATTGATAGTTTGTGAGTGGAGTAAAGTAGACTTTAAATGTGTAGTGTGTGTGTATTGTAAGTTGTGTGGAACCCTACTACTACAAATAAAAAGTGACATTTTTTTTATGAATGAACCAAAACGGCAATTGTGACAAATAACAAGTGGACAGATGATTATCGATATTATAATTTGATCAAATTGAATTACTTTTTAATTCGTCAGTGTAAATGACAAATCATGCTCGATTCAAATTTGAATTATAACTAACCCAGAAAAGAAAATTGAATCCTATCTCCTTCCAATTCAAACTAAATGAACTCGATAACTCTGCATGAGTACCAGAGGTCTTTTATTGCGACATTTCATATGCTTATGCACACACAAAGTTTGTATTGCAAGTTAAAATAAGAAATAATGAAAAATAAGATAAAATAAAATAAAAAATATGGGATTTCATCTGATTTCTCATAAAATATAGTATATAAGATATCATAACCTTATCTTTCTCCATAAATCAACACAAGATGTAGGCGCTGAATACAAACTTTTTTATTATATAAAACACATATATATTTATTTAAATACGACAAGAAATATTTCTTCAATTTATATTTGGATTTGTAAACCTTGCAGCAGTTTGGGGTCCACCTTGAGCGCACTTTTATCGACACCCTGTTTTACAAGGCAACACCTTTTTATCGCAAGTGGCCAGACAATTTTTAAGGCAGATTTCAAAATTATCAGCAACAACTGTATTATTATTAACCAAAAAAATTAGCACAGCAAACATGGCAACCAAATATGAAATCTTTGAGAATTTCATGTCACGTCCGATGAGAAATGTATAAATATATATTTGATGGTTACGGATGAATATGTATAATTTGAATATGTAGATGGGGGATGATATGTGCATATATATATATATATATATATATATATAGGTTTGTCAATTTATTGGGTAAGTTGTAGTTAAG
>JAYJMF010359982.1:0-10097 GCA_036873715.1 Salvia sclarea | reverse complement strand
TAGTTGTTATTCCAAGCATAGGAATGGAATCAATTAAGGAATTACGATTCCATTCCTATCGTATTCCTTATGCATACCAAGCATAGGAATGAACAAGGTTTGTCATTCCATTCACCCCTTCATTCCATTCCTTTCTTCATTCCATTCCCTCCTTATTCCATTCCATCATACCAATCACCACCTTAGTGTTTTTGGGCTCCAAATATTGTGGGCTTTTAATTTAAACATCTAATTTCATTTGGGCTTTTAATTTCAAGTTCTAAATAAAAAATATTTGAATAAAAAAGTTAGATTTTAGGGTTCTTCCCCCTCTCCCGCTGCTACTCTCTCTCTCCCTATCATGCCCTCCTCTCCCCCTCCCTCTCGCACCCAGCTCCCTCTCAATATCTCTCTCGCAAGTCGCAACACAGCAGCCACAGCAGCGTGCAGCTGCCAGCAACCACAGCAGCGCCCTCACCATTTCTCTCTCGCAACAGCAGCCCCCTCTCCATCTTTAGACTTATATATAAAGTACTAAGTAGTAGTTAACACTTGTGAGATTGTACTTTTAATCGTTTTTATGCAATTGTTAAGTTTTTTATGTGTTTGCTTATGAAAAAGCATAATTTATATGTGTATTTATGATTTACGCCTCGAGGCTTACACCTCGTGGGGCGCCGGGGAAACGCCTTGAGGCATAAAACTTTTTGTTAAACCTTGATTGCAAAATGGGAATAACTTTGGAATTGGTCAATATGAGCATTGCCTCCACCAAAGAAAAAAAAATTACTTAAAGCAGAATGAAAGATATAAGAATAATAACAAGTGATGTAGATTCCAGATGAGATGTTAGCACACAAGTCATGCAACATTAAGAAAATCACAATCATTTGGTAGGGATCCTAAAGTAATTCAACAAAAACGAGGAAAGAAGAAATAGAAATTGCCATCCAAATTCATAGTTAAGACCCCTAAGTCACTCAATTTACCACAACTAGATATAACCTGCTGACAATAGGTATAACCGTATAAGTACCTTTTTCTCCAGTTCTTCTGTTAAATCCTCAAACAAATCTTTCGGGGTGGAACCAGTAGTGTTTAATGCAACTGCCTCATAAGCCTCAGAATCTTTTACCTGTATTTGTAATGGACACATAACATTAAAACACAAGAATACAAAAACATATAGTAAAACAACTTATTCAACAGAAACAGAAGCACAAGAATAATTGTTTCTTGAAGAACAGATGCTAATATGTTCAATTAGAAATAAAGCTTATAAATGTACTTTTTGACAATAATCCCGCCAGGAAGTTTTTGCAGTAACAGTCCCCTCAGCAATATGCTCTTCCATCACTTTACGAAATGCATCACGGTTTTTACGCTCAGCTCGTCTCAGTTGTTCCTTGATACCGAAAATTCATCAGAATCAAAGCAAACACGAGCAAAACAGACCAAGAAAGAAGCATATCCCTAAGAATACCTTTTGTCTCTTCTTCTGCTCTTCCTCCTCCTTCTCCAAATCACGAATATAATCCTGCAGCAACATGCAATAATTAGGACGTGCATACACAGTGATAATTAAGATGGTTGTAAATTCAAATGCGAGACATGTCAAATAATTAATTACTTCATCAAAAGCAAAAAAGTGTATGAAAGAGAAGGCAGATCATAGAGACAATCAGGACCCCATAAATAGAAAATGCATAATCTTCAATGATAATTCACCTGAAAAATGTCGAGCCGGTCTATTTTATCGAGGCGTGTACAACGCTCATCATCTTCAAGAAGATCTTGAACCTTCCGCCACTGGCTATCCACCTGAAACAAAAAATAATTGTTCGAACATGTTAGATTGGAAGATGTGTGAAAAGGTGAAAAGTTCTAAAACGAAGCAAAGATACCTTGATATAATCACACGATTCTAGAAATTGTCTAAACTCCAGCCTATTCCGACGATACTCCTCCTGAGCCTTTGCCTTCTCCTGGAACACAACCATAAAAAAATGGAACTCAGGCTCAAGACCACTGCAGACCAAATCCGTCACTACAGCTTATGTAACATGTGATTACAAGTGGAATAAAACCACACACAACTTAACTATACAGCTAGCCTTCTATAAATTTATCCATGCCAAATCAAAACCAAAGACCTAATTCAAATATAAAGCTCGCATGAATACTTCAATTGAAAACCACGATTCATTCACACAGAACAAGCTCTCTAAACCATTCTAGGACATCATAAATCACATAAAGCTCAAGATCATCTTTTAGCCAAACAACCATATATTCCAGGATACTGTGTCAGATAGTTGACCTATAAATAATTCAAAAACTATACCTAATATGCTAGCATGTAGGAACTCAAAGCTAATATCCACCACCAGCAATAAATTTTACACTTGTGACAATGACATACTCTAAGATATTGCTTCAGCATTTTGAAGATATAATAGGATGTAAGCTTCTAGAAGATATTTGAACACTCCAAGGACAATAAGATCTATTCTGTACCTTTTTCTGAAGGTCCACCAAATAGTTCCTAAAGAGATCCTCACGATCTACTTCTAGGTCAACAGCCTTGAACCGTTTGTCATCTTCAAACATTGTCACTGCTTTGCTGGTTGTTATATAAGAAGTTAGAACAAAAAATTCTTGAATAAAACTTGAGCAAGGAAAAAAATAGAAGTGTGAACAACCTCCATCGCGTAGATGATGTGAGTTCTTCGGAATCCTAAGGCAAACAAAAAACACTAAATAAGTTCATATAACACATACTGCAAACCAAGAAAAGCTTTATACATCAAAAACAAAAAGTATCATCGCAATCTAAAAGCATTAGAAACCAAAAAAGAAACATGGAGTCTGTGAGTGAGACACAAAGGATGGTACAAACCAAAGCAAGAACCTAGTGTTATATTCTGAAGACGTGAAATTTTTTATTTCAAGCCCACATTGTAAGCATATGAAAAGAAATATAGTAAGAGATCACACACTAATGGAGAAATATTGAAAAAATCTTTAGTCCTTACTTCCAACATCTTCATAAACTCCTCCTTTGCTTTTCTTTGCTTGAGCCGTCTCTCCTCAGCCTCTAACTTTTTCCTTTGCATTAAGTACTAAAAAACAACGGATGAACAAATATCAATGATAAACACTTTACACAAAATAACTTATATCTATAATATGCAGGAACTCATATGAGAAAATCATGAACATATTGTGTTAAGTAATTACCTCATTGAATGCTTGCTTTCTTTCACCAAGTGTTTTCAGAGCACCATATCTTTTGTCATTAATTATCACTCTCATAGCCTGATACAGCATTGTCCATTAACATGTGATAAGTTCAAAGCAATTATAGATGAACACAGCAGAAAACTCAATTTACCTGGTCCCAAGTCCAATCTGCCTCCACATTTGCAGACTCTAACAGTGATTTAAATGCATTTTTTGCCTCCTGAATGCAGCTAACATGAATCCCTGTGTTAATGGTAGTAATGATTGACAAGCATTATAAAGTACCTGCTTGGTAGCATATATGACAGGTTCATCATCCACTGTTTTCTCATCAACTGGTGCCACACTCCCTGCAACGGTAGTTTCTTTTTTCTCCTGGAAAAAAAAATTCAATCTATCAGCAAACTCTGTCTATTGTGTCTTCTTCAACACCAATTTGTATAAACCTTTAGAGAAGGACTAAAATCTGAGGACTTCCATGAGATGAAAACAAAACAACAAGAAAGTGGAAAGGAGGAGAGGATAGGGGGAGAAGTGAATGAAGTGTGAAGAAGTAAGAGGCTGCTGGTAAGGGAGGGAGGAGCAGCGGTGTAAAGGAAGCAAGAGAAATATAATGGTTTGCAAATAAATGCCTTAATAAACTAGTCATACCTCTCCATCTGGAACTGAAGCCCCGACTGAGGGACTTAACCCCACTTGAGATGAAGGATTTTCCAAGCTGATCCTGAAACATTTTCAAGCAGAAACCAATCAGGCCTCTAAACAATCTGAACTGCGGTAAGTCAAATAGCTTCATATATTGGTAGCAACCTGGCACTTGATAATTTAACTGGAACATCAGAAGGAGAGGAAGCCACTGTGTCTCCCACTGGCACTCCAGTTGCACTTGCAACAGCTGTCTGCAGTGCAGGAACCACTTTTGGTTCAGAAGCCATGACAATAGGAGATTTAGCATCTGAAGCAACTGGAGCAGCTGGGACAGGACTCGAACTAACTCCAATTCCTGTTGATGTAGCAGAGCTTGCCAAGTTGTCTGTAGCAGGAGGTTGTTCACCAGAAGCGCCACTAGCTGTGGGTGGTGCAGAGCTAGCACTTATTTCTGAATGTGATCCCTCAGCAGCAGCTTTTTCAGCCTGTTCACGAGCCAACTGGAAGCACAAGTGTGAGAATTAGTGCAAGTGTGAAACACAAGGAAAAGAAATGTCAAAGAACTATTCCAAACAAACCTTCAATTCATCGGGTATTATCCATTTTGATTGCTTTGTCTCCTTGTTGTAATAATACCTGTGAAGCCCCATCTCGATGTGTTAACTTTGCATATATTACTTGACACTGAATACATATTCTGAAGGACATAGTTAAATAAGCAAATAAATATTGAAAACTAGACAAGCCTAAGGGGTTCTGGTCAGACTCACTTTCTACCCTCCGGAGTAGTGAATTCCTTCCAAACAGTTGATGCATCAGCTCTCTGTCCAAACAAATTTTCTCAATAAGATAACTTGTCAATCAAGCATTAGTTAAAAAGCTGGTAATAAATATCATTAGAATCTTCAAATCAAAATGAGGACTGTCTGTGCATAAAGCAAAGGTAACTTCGGAAATGGATGTAGGAAAAAGCGCATGATACTAATCATCATTTAAAGGGATTATAAAAAGCTTCCCAATCCAAAAATACCGAGTAATGGGACACAGGATAGCCATTAACTAGTAGCAAACCAATGGTGAGAAGAACTCCCCAATTAAAAGAACCAACGCCACACGATGCATTAGTTAGTAAAACTAGTGCATTTCAAGAAAATTGAGATAGTCCAACATGTTTTGTAACTTTTGTGGTTCCAAGATTTTATAACATCCCCGAATTTCACAGAATATTTTCACTAACATGGTAAAAGAGATTTATTCCCCCATGTCAAATTAAATATTAGTTACACCTAAAAACTCTTTTATAATTTATATATTCATATATGAATTACTGCAGAGGCTTTTCTCTGTTTGTTTTCCGTCCCCAGGTTCCCGACCCATCTATATATCAAGGAGAACAATTGCTTTTATTATTCTTTAATATTTTCCCATCAGAAAAACTATATATATATATATATATATATCTAGACAACTTCTGACAAAACAATAAGGACAGAGGTTCAGAGTCATTTTTAATTATTAATACTGATCCTATAATCACCACACACTAAAAGATCCAACACAATCATACACATTGACTGTCCATACTCCCAATTCATCATATTAAAGAGAAATGAATACACACAGTTCTCCTAAGGCAGCCTAACACTATTCATAAACCACCAGAACATTGCCTTCAGATCAATGGAGAAATTATAATTCCTACAAGGCCAAGAGTACTAATAATCTAATTTTAATAGATAAAAAATCTATTATCTAGAACTTTCTAGGTTTGAAACCATGACATGCATTGCACATGTTAATCCAATTCATTAAACTGGATGATATTTGTTGTACTGGAATCTGGATTAATAGTAATTAAGTATTACTTATTGTAGAAGAAGAAAGTGCCTACAGAGCCACTAAAATTCTTAAATTCTTATGATATGAAGTATAATAAGGCAGCAAAAAATGTAGTAAGCTACTGAACTTCTATGGAAATTGGCAAAAGAAAAAAATTCAGAATCAAAAATTTCATCTGGCACAAATGTGCCAGTCATACTTTCAGTTTCAGCCATTGAGTTAAAGACCTGTACCTGTAGAGCTCTTTGAACCACAAAGGCAGACATTAGATAAACAGGGTACCACCAGACAGGTATTGCTAAAGATTTATCAATTCATATGAGCAGGTACATCAAGAAAGGGAAAAGAAGTAGATATCATTTAGCTAATGCTGATATCCATACAGAAAGAAATAGATAAATTAGTTTGAATGGAGCCAAACTCAGATCAAACATCTATCGAAAAGATAAAAGCGATAGCAAAGAGCCTAGCATAAGGTACAACATAAAGTAGAAGTGAAAATTCAACCTACAGAATTTCTCAATTAAAAAGTCAAGCTTTTACAATTAAAACCAAAAGTTAATTTATCAATAACATGTATATTTGCTCTCCCAGTGGACAATTAATAAAGCACATATTATTCAATTAATTCTTGGCAATATCAAATTTACCAAAAGAGGCCTATATGTGTTCTCTATTTGAATAAGTAATAGAGCTTGTACTTTTCTATTGGGAACTGTTGCACCCACAGGTCACCATCATGAAAAAATAAAATCCCAACATTAATTTAAATGTAAATAGCAAATTGTTGCCTGCCTTGAGAAAGTGAAACCGTCTTCAAAGTGAGGACAAAAAGCAGTCGTTATATTCCCCTGACTTGCCATGACATCTACAAACCATTGGAGGACATGCAAATAAACGAGAATACATAAACAAGTCTACAATTTTCAACGTCCAGGGCATAGGACAGAGTTTGCACAAGATCAGAGCAAAATTAATTAATGACTCAGAAATGAGATAAGATTTATTAAGGATCTCTTGAGAAGTGAAAATCAAGAAATTCACTCACCTCTAGAGGGGTCATCAACTCAAGAGGCTTCTCCCAACTAGACTGCTTTGTAGTCTTGTTGTAATAATACCTGGGCAGATGCAAATTTGCATATACCAGTTAGAGAATATGACAGTAAAAAGTGATGAAATCACACCCACAAGATACAAATATGAAGACACAATAAGAATAGCATCAACATTCAACTCTAACAACTCATGAATGCAACACTGACTTAGGCCTTCTGCCACAAAATCTGAGTCAAATGCCAAGTAAAATTATGGATTCACTGACAGGTAAATCTACTAAACAAAAGCAAAGAATCAAATTACCTTCTGCCATCAGCAGCATCATATTCTTGCCAATCAGAAGCAGACTGTTGAGCAGTACTAACACCATTAACAGCCTTTAAAAAAAGTGAAGAGACAAGGTTAAACCCATGCCAAAGGTAGCATAAAGGAAACAAAAACAAAGACTATTCTAATTCAATTGAATCATAACATATACTACAATTGGTAAGAACTTCCTGTAGAATCTTCAAATTATGCATTCATGGCATTATGAAAACAGCATTGCATGCAGGCAACTAAAACAATATAAGAAAAAATATATATAAGCGATAAACAAAGATGAAAAGGTGAATGAATACACTACTTGCTATCACGGCAGGTTCTATCAATCATCTCCATGACTCCATGCAAAGGGACATTAAACATACCCCCTTCCACCATGGAGAAAACCGTAATACCCTTTGGATAAAGAAATAAAACCAAATATAAGCGAAAAACAAAGATGAAAAGGTGAATGAATCCACTATTTGTTATCACACAAGGTTCTATCAATCATCTCCATGCAAAGGGACATTAAACATACCCCCTTCCCCCAGGGATAAAACCCGCAATACCCTCCGAATAGCAACTTTATGTGCTCATAAACCAAAGTATTACTCCCTATAAAAATATGGAAAAGAACGTCTAGTGATAATTTCTAGTTTTTTACAATGAAAGCGGAACAGAAGAGACCACAGTGCTCCTATAAAAAAAATTCACAAACTGTAGTGTGAAACAAACAGTTTACATGTTTCTGCAGCATCTAAGTTTATAACATAGTTGAACATTCAGGTGACTGTCTTTCACAACTGCAACCATCTACCTTTATATAGTTCAGATGCAGGCTTAAACATTATGATATATTAACAGCTAAAAAACTGTGGCATGATCAGAGCACTGTATTTGGCATGTGTAAACCCATTGATAGTTGCTTTAAGCATGCCAAGATGAAAGATTTCTCTAAATCGTAACATTAATATATTGTGTACATAAGCTAACCTATTACAATACAAAGTTCTTATGTTTAGATGTAGATAAATAATAAATCTGTAAAATTGTGGATATATAATAAAAATTTGTTGGATAGATAATTGTAGACTATGGGTGTCGTCTCAATTTTTCAGGCTTCCTTTTTCTTATGTCATAATTGTAGACTATGGGTATTGCATGAGATATACAAGTCATGATACTTCATATATATAAAGAATGTAGGGGGGTAATGTTAATCAATGAAAATATTTGTTCAATTTTTAAAAAGGTTCACTTGATAATAAGAATGCCCATGCAACACATAGAGTTCAATACTATTCTTCCAAGTTACAACAAATACAAAGATAAACAATGCAACCACAAATCTCTGGCTGTCATCAGTAAACGCAGTCCAAGTATTCCCCGAGTCAAGCAAGAAAAAATAAGACAGTCCCAGATCAACCAATAAACCATGTACCATATCTTGAAAATAGAGTAGGAACAAAGACATTGTCATGTCTGGACAGAATGGCCATGCAACATAAAAGAATGAAAAGAAGTTATAATTGCAAGAGAAGTGTTAACCAGTGAGATACCATGATAAATGATGCAGACATAACTGAAAGGGGGAGAGAGAAGGAACTTAGTAGTTAGCAGTACATCAACTTCTGATGCATTAAATAGATTTTTCTATATGCCTAAAACGCTGATTAGCATAAGTAGTTATTGTAAGAAAAAAAATAGCACTTAAAGGGTTTAGTAATGTGAAAGAGAAACAGGACGGTAAGAACTCACTGGTACAGTTGCGGTTGTAGGGAAGGACTGCAAGCCGCCTTGCTGCAGTGGTGCAACAACTGGAGTACCTTGGTTTGAGTGCATCCACGGTTGTGCCCCAGTAGAACCAACAGGCATAGACATTTGGGAGGAAGGTTGGAACTGGGGAGGCATGCTGATGCCCGTCTGGGGCAAACCAAAAGAAGATGGAGCATACTGGAAGAGGAATAAAATAAATAAGATGAAGCAAAAATAGTATTTCTGGGACAAAATTAAGAATATATTAAAATATTTCTTACAGTATATGATGATGAAAATGAAACTCCCTGGCCTGGAGCAGTTGACTGAGGCTGTGCCATGCCTGATGGCATAGGCATACTTTGAGGATATGATGGTGCACCATGCCCAGGTTGCGGAGGCCGTGACATAAACTGTTGCATTGGTTGAGAAAATGTAGGTGGTTGACCTTGACCTGGAGGCATCCCCATATTTTGTGGTTGTCCTGATGGATGAAACTGAGTAGTTTGTGAAGGCATAAAAGGTTGGCCTTGTGGTGCCTGTGTGGCAGGACGGAACTGCAGCAAAAATATTTATCAAAGACGCAGCCACCTTGAGATATATCTCACTTAAAGGAACAATATAATAATATATTCTTCTTTATTCAATATATGCTTGAACTACATACTTGCATAGGATATGGAGGAGCAAAACTCTGAGGAGCCATGGATCCAGATGTAGGATGTGACCAATGTGACTATTAAAGAAAAAATGTATTCGAGAAGATCAATATCACAAAAGAAAAACAATGAACTCATCAACAACCTAGAAATATTTTTAAAAATCCCAAACTTTCCAAACAAACTTCAAAAGAAAATACTCGGACTCTACATCTATAGATTCTCCATGTCCTAGGGCTAGCCATATTAAACCAAAAATTAAGCCTTCACATGTTATCAGATATCTCAGCACACAGAGTATACTAAAAGCACAATGTCTCCAGTTGCTCGAGTTTGCAACACCATTCCACTTAACTGATGGCTGATGCATTCGGAATACATAAATGCAAGACAAATAGCACTACTATAATGAGTTGTCCATTCTTCCTTAGATTTCCTACCCAAAATTCAACAAGAAATCTATATCTATATATATCTAAAAGCTCACTCCTACCATTTGTGCACCAACGTAAGCAAAAAGGCGCTCAAAATCCCACCCAAACATGTCTTGAAATTCGTGCAAACTATTTCCACTTAATTTGGGAGCCAAAAATCACACAGAACCTTTTTCTT
>JAYJMF010359961.1:0-10104 GCA_036873715.1 Salvia sclarea | reverse complement strand
AAATGATACTAATTACTTCATTTATTTAATTCTCAAAAAGTTACTATTATACCCTTTATGGCCAGCCACATTATGGCTGCATAGCTTTATTCATATGCTTTAAGAGAAAAAGGGGAAGGAATTAAGAAAGTCACAATGAAAACTAACCTAGCTAGGATATACGAAGTTTGAGATCGTAGTTGCCGTATTCAGATTGCTGCACCTCCTCAATCTGTTTCGCTGAGGCCACAACAGAGTCGGGGCAAGACCACAGCTCGATTAATTGGAGCGTTGAGATTTCTCCAATGCTGCTAGGAATTTCCTCTAGTTCGTTGCACAGTATTAGACGCAGGAGGCGGAGTCTAGGGAAGTTGGTCTGATCGGCTCTCCAACGCTTCAGTCTCAAGTTTCCAATACACAGAAACTTTAGCGAACGGAATTCATCTCCCTCTGCTATCTCCCACTCTTCATATTCTGCTGTCTCCTCCATCTCTTCATCTTCTGATAATGCCTCCTCTTCTGCTGCCTCCCACGCTTGATCCGGCGCCTCCAACTCTTCATCCTTTCTTTTGAAACCACAGAAGCGTATTTCGAGCACCTCCAGATTCGGTAGTGCACATAGAAGCGTCGACACTCTTGGAAATATTGCAATTTTGCGCAGAGCTAATTTTCTAAGAGCAAAAGGAAATTTGAGCGTGGACCAAAAGCAGTAACTACGTCTAACACCTAGAGAATCACACCTTAATGTTTGGAGTGTGCGAAGATGGCTAAGATCAACTGCACTCAACTTGAACTCGTCGGCATAGCAGATTCCCAAGTCTTTGATATTTGATATGCCTTCTAAGAAAGCATTCCTAATCAGTGAACGAGTTAGCCCCACCCACGAAATCGTCTGCAGTTTCTTGTGAACAATTTGTTTCACGTACTCATCTTCAAACCACATATATTCATCCAGCAACTCGAGATGTCTCAACTCAGACATCTGCCATATCTCAAAAGGCATGCTGCCCGAGTTCACGATAGCAATCAAGGTTTGCAAATTCCACAATCTTGATATTCCACTAGGTATACTTGAATCGCAGGTGATAGCTAAGAAGCGTAGATTGACAAGTTGTAGTATTTCTGTTGGAAACTCTCTGAAACTCACAACCATGACATCCAACACCCTTACTAATCTCAACATAGGAAAGAAAGAAGGCATAATCATATCAACATGCTCTGTGCTTAGAACTAGAAAAGATCGAGCGAGTGACGGTGACATCAACTTAGGTGAAGCATACACATCTTCCACATCACATGATGGGTGAACACTCACACGGCGCGAGTTTGAGAATTCTGGAAACTTATCATCGTCACCTTCCCTCAAAAGATCGTAGATGCTTGATTTGACATTGGGGGAGTTCTTCACAAGTAGAAACTTATCCTCATAAGCTTTCCTCATGCATAGATCCCTCAACAGATCATGGATGCTCAATCTCATTGCGTTTCCATTCCACTTTTTTTCTTTAACCAAAAGTAGATTCCTCTCCACGAGAGCTTTTAGGTAATCCACCGCTTCTTCCTCCAAGCTTTTATCTCCATTTGATTTCACAAATCCTTCAGCTATCCACATAAGTACGAGTCTGTCAGTCTCAATCTCGTTATCTTCCGGAAATGCTCCTATGTAGAGAAAACATGGCTTCAAGTGATTCGGCAAGTGGTTATAACTTAAGGATAGTATCTTATGAAACTGCTCATTTGATTCAGCAATTGCAACTCTTACATCTTTGGCAATATTCTCCCAAACATCTTTTGATCTTTCCACCTTAGACAAAAGCCCTCCAATCACACAGATGGCAAGAGGAAGCCCACCACAATCCCTCGCGATATTTTCTCCTATCCCTTGTAAAAAATCAGGGCAACCCTCTTCTCCAAACACAATTTGGCGAAGTAGATCCCAACTTGTAGACTTGCTTAGAAATTGCATATGATGCTGCAATGTCGGTGAGTTTGCATGTTTCGCCACATCCGACTCTCTGGTTGTCAACATGATTCGACTACCATTGTTGTTGTCCGGAAAGTACTTCCGTATTTCATCCCAAGAATCGGTGCTCCACATATCATCTAGTACAATCAAGTATCTTCTACTGTACAAGCTCTGATACAAAACATCTTTCAGTTCATCATTTCCCTTTTCATTATATTTATCAACTTCGTTTGCAATTATGCAACGAAGAAGACCTAATAGAATTGCTCGCATATTGTAATCTTGCGAAATCGTGGTCCAACCACGATATTCAAAGCGAGAAACAATGAGTTTATCTTCATAAAGTTTTCGAGCAAGAGTGGTCTTACCAATCCCGCCCATTCCAACAATGGGCACGATCTCCAGCTTGCTCTGCATCCCAACTAAACGATCCTTCAACTGCATCATATCTGCATCAACTCCCACCACAACGCTCTTTGAACTCGAGAAAGATGCTCCACTTGATGAGCTGCCACTCGATGTTGTCGGCTTCCCCTCCACGAGCTTCTCCACTTGTTCCATCGCAGAATCCAGTTCCCTCATTACTTGCTGCAGATCTGGTGTGGAAAAAGTACAGCTCACGCCTCTGAAGCAGAAAAGGATTTGATCAATCATCTGTGATGCACTCATATCTTGCTGCAGATCCGATGTGGAAAAACTAGAGCTCTCGCCTCCGGTGCTGGAAAACATTTGATTAACCATTCGATCGTCCATGAGTGATTCAGTCATATCAAGCATGCTTGATTCAATCATATCTTCTGCTTTATGTGCTGCATCTCTGATTTGAGTCTCCAAACTCTGTATTTTTGTGAGGGGAGATTTCTCAAGAATTTGCTGCAGAGAAACAGCTTTCTGGAGAAGGGATTGGAGTTGTGGTTTGTTGTGATCAACAATCCATCGCGTTTCCTCAGGATCCAAGATTTTCTCTACAGTAGTGATGAGGGATTGGAGATTGTAGGACATTTTTTCCTGATATCACAAAGACAAGAAAGGAAAGCTTGTAATGAATCACAAGAATAATACAAAGTTGTTAAGTTGATAATAATAATAAATTGATTAGTTGGCTATTATTCTATCAAAGATTTGCATTATTTTAAACGAGGGCATCCATCCACTATGATCTTTTACTTCTTTTTTGAGAAACAGAGGATAACTTTATTGACAAAAACCAGATAACTTTATTGACAAAAAAACAGAGTTAACAGACACTGAGCCCAAAAGTCCAGGGAAAGGAGTTAAACAGAAAAAAAGACTTCAACGTTTATATTTTAATTAAAGTGGTTAGTATGCTAAAGGACATTTAACATGTAAGCCAGGTGTTAATCACTAGTATTATATATTTAAAAAAAATAATCATTTTTTATCTCCTGCAAAATTAGTGTATTGCGTCCTCTGATTAATTATGTGAAAGATTAGAGTTTTCACAGTACTATCTCCCAGTTTTAATTGATTAAGAATGAAGCTTTATTATCATTAAGCAGTGATGTGAGCATAGCATGAACTAACAAACATACACAAGTTTTCTATGATTTATTTTTGGATTGTTAGAGAGCAGAAAGTGACAATGAAGATTACAATGATTGTTGTACCTCCTCAATCCTCAACTCAAGAGATGGGGTTTTTATAATAATTAGGAGGAGATGGTCTCTGTGATCTTTAAATTTAGAATTAAAACCTCTCACTGTAGCAATATTATATTAATTAATTTTAAATTAATATAATATTGTTACAGTGAGAGCAGGATGTATTACATCCCTTTGCACCATGGCAAAAACCAGAATGTAGAAATGAGGTATTCAGAATTTATCATGAGTTGGTGTCTGTGCCAGGATTTTGGGAGAAGAAGGGTTTTGTTCTCTTCTATTCTGTCTTCGAGGATAGAATTTTTCAAATTTTCTTTTTGCTATTAATATTTTGATAGTAGTATTTTTATTTTGTAAAGAAATAGAGGTTAAATATGAAAAATAATATAATGTACTATTTGTAATTTTAAGAAAACCATTAAAACTATGAAAATGCGGAAAAGGACGGTCATTTTGTTCACTTAATTGTTATGTCACGGCGACATGTCCTAGATGGTGTAAGATAACCAAATCTTGGGCTAATTAGACTATTTTAAGATAAAACTCCCTCCGTCCCATATAAGCTTGCACAATTTTTCTTATTTGTTCGTCTATATAAGTGTGGATATTCCTCTTTTGGACACATACTTTCTCAAAAAGTCAATCATCTTTAATTAATCTTAGCCAACTCAAATATTTCATTTTATCATTGTTATTATTAAAATTCGTGCTACTTTTCCATCAACATATTTACGTGGCATTCGGTGATCCATGCCTACATTCCTGAATCACAAATTAACCCTAAGATATTTTTCTCATAGCCTCGATAATTCATTAGCAATCAAGCTTTTATTTTGTTATTATGAATGTTGCATAAAATATGAATGTTGGACAAAATAAATATTTGAAATTTATAATATATTACATTTCATATTTAGGTATTTTTTATTTTTATTTATTATAATTATTCTGTACGTCGAAGGGGAAGAAAAATCTTGTTACTTTTAGTCACGTGGTTAGAAACTTAGGTTATGGCTGTCATACAAGAATGAAATTAGATAAGAATGGAATACACATTTGAATAGAATAACGATATGAATGGAATAAAATAAAAAAGGTAATTCCTATGGCAAGTTTGTACATAGAATTATCGAAAAAACATGAAAAATAATTAACGTAATAATAATAATAATTATTATTATTTAATTTAATCATTATATTATTATATATATATTTTTTTTACTTTTTTACTATTATGTATTTATTATTATTATTATTATTATTATATTGTTATTTAATTAATTTAATAAAACTTTATAACGATTACTACTTGGAAATTTCATCTTGATAGACAATTAATTCAAGATGAACAACAGAATTTCATTTTTCACAACCAAAGAAACAGCATATCATCAAGATGAAGTGATAAAGTATAAATTTTTGAAATATCTTGTGAATTACTAGACACTAATAAACTTGAATCTCCTAATTCCACCTGCATTATCCAGCCTGCTGAAACCACGAAAGAAAACACGGAAGCAAAGTCTTCAAGTTGCAGAAGAAGTTATGAGATTATTCTCTTTGATCCTACACCTATAAACAAAGATGGAGTTGAATTACCACATTTCAAAAATAAGAAAATTAACGAAATATAGTAGTATATGTTATGTATATGCTTTGAGAGAAAAGGGGAGAGAATTAAGAAAGTCACAATGAAAACTAACCTAGCTAGGATATACGAAGTTTGAGGTCGTAGTTGCCGTATTCAGATTGTTGCACCTCCTCAATCTGTTTCGCTGAGGCCACAACAGAACCGCTGCAATAATCTAACTTGATTAATTGGAGCGTTGGGATTTCTCCAATGCTGCTGGGGATTTCCTCTAGTTCCTCGCAAAGTATTAGATGTAGATGGCGGAGTATAGGGAAGTTGGTCTGATCGGCTCTCCAACGCTTCAATTTCAGGTTTCCAATACATAGAAACTGCAACGAACGGAATTCATCACCTTCTGCTACCTCCCACTCTTCATCTTCTGCCGCTTCTACCTCCTCATCCATCTCCTCATCTTCTAATATTGCATCCTCTTCTGCAGCCTCCCACGCTTGATCCGGTGCCTCCAACTCTTCATCCTTTCTTCTTAAGCCACAATAGCGTATTTCGAGCACCTCAAGATTCGGCAGTGCACAAAGAAGTGTTGACACTCTTGGAAATATTGCAATTCTATACAAGTTTAATTTTTTAAGACCAAAAGGAAATTTGAGTGTGGACCAAAAACGACGACTACTTCCAACATATACAGATTGACATCTTAATGACTCGAGTTTGTGAAGACGGCTAAGATCAATTCCACTCAACTTGAGCCTGTCGAGGTACCAGATTCCCAAGTCTTTGATATTTGGAATGCCCTCTAAGAAAGCATTTCTAATTAGTGAACGACATAGCGCCACCAAGAAAATCATCTGCACCTTCTTGTGAACAATTTGTTTCATGTACTCATCTTCAAACCAGATAACTCCATCCACCAACTCGAGATGTCTCAACTCGGACAGCTGCCATATCTCAAATGGCAAGCTATCGTCCGAATCCACAAGAGCAATCAAGGTTTGCAAATTCCACAATTTTGATATTCCACTAGGTATACTTGAAATGCAGTTGATAGCTAAGAAGCGTAGGTTGACAAGTTGTAATATTTCTGGCGGAAACTCTATGAAAATCACAACCATTACATCCAACACCGTTACCAATCTCAACACAGAAAAGAAAGAAGACTGAAACATATCATGATGCTCTGTGCTTAGAACTAGAAAAGATCGAGCGAGTGATAGTGACATCAACTTATAAGGTGAAGCATACACATCTCCCACTCCACATGATATGTGAACACTCACACGGCGAGAATTTGAGAATTGTGGAAGCTTATCCTCATCAGCTTCCCTCAAAAGATCATAGATGTTTGATCTGACATTAGGGGAATTCTTGACATGTAGAAACTTATCCTCATAAGCTTTCCTCATGCATAGATCCCTCAATAGATCATGGATTGCACACCACATTGGTTTCCCATTCCACTCTTCATCTTTAACCAAAAGTAGATTCCTCTCCACGAGAGCCTTTAGATAATCCTCCGCTTCTTCCTCCAAGCTTTTATCTCCATTTGATTTCACAAATCCTTCAGCTATCCACATAAGTACGAGTCTGGAAGTCTCAATCTGTTCATCTTCCGGGTATGCTCCCATGTAGAGAAAACATGGTTTCAAGTGATTCGGCAAGTGGTCATAACTTAAGGATAGTATCTTAGGAAACTTCTCATCTGATTCAACAATTGCAACTCTTACATCTTTGGCAATATTCTCCCAAACAACTCTTGATCTTTCCACCTTAGACAAGATCCCTCCAATCACACGGATGGCAAGAGGAAGCCCACCACAATCCCTCGCAATCTTTTCTCCTATCCATCGTAAAAAATCAGGGCAACCCTCTTCTCCAAACACAATTTGGCGAAGTAGATCCCAACTTGTAGACTCGCTTAGAAACTGCATCTGATGCTGCACACTTAACGAGTTTGCATGTTTCGCCATGTCCGATTCTCTGGTTGTCAACACGATTCGACTACCATTGTTATTGTCCGGGAAATACATCCTTATTTCATCCCAAGAACTGGAACTCCACATATCATCTAGTACAATCAAATACCTTCTACTGTACAGGCTCTGATACAAAACATCTTTCAGTTCATTATCTCCCTTTTCATTATATTTGTCAAGTTCATTTCCAGTTATGCAACGAAGAAGGCCTAATAGAATTGCTCGCATGTTGTAATCTTGCGAAATTGTGGTCCAACCACGATACTCAAAGCGAGAAACAATGAGTTTATCTTCATAAAGTTTACGAGCAAGAGTGGTCTTACCAATCCCGCCCATTCCAACAATGGGCACGACCTCAAGCTTGCTCTGCATCCCAACTAACCGATCCTTCAACTGCATCAGATCTGCATCAACTCCAACCACAACGCTCCTAGAACTCAAGAAAGACATGCCACTTGATGAGCTTCCACTCGATGCCGTCTTTCCCTCCACGAGCTTCTCCACTTGTTCAATAGCAGAATCAAGTTCCTGTGTTACTTGCCGCAGATCTGGCGTGACAAAAGCACTCCTCCTGCTCCTAGGCCTCGAAAATCTCCTGCGCCTATGCCTCGAAAGCATTTGATCAACCATGTGTGATTCAATAATATCTTCTGCTTTGTTTGCTGCATCTCTGATTTGGCTCTCTAAACTTTCTATATTAGTGAGTGGAGATTTCTCAAGAATCTGCTGCAGACGAGCCGCTTTTTCGAGTAGGGATTGGAGTTTTGGTTTGTTGTGATCAACAATCCATCGCGTTTGGTCAGGATTCAAGATTTGATCTATAACGCTGATGAGGGATTGAAGATTATAGGCCATTTTTTATGATCTTTTGTCAACTCACTCAAAAAGAGAGGAAAGCATGTATGAATCAGAAGAATAATGAGATCGATAACAAAGTTGTAAAGTTGATAATAATAAATTGATTAGTTGGCTATTATTCTACGAGGGTGGTTGTAGTTTCCCCATCATGCCTTGGATTTATCAAAGATTTGCATTATTTTAAATGCGAGCTATGATCTTTTTCTTTTGTTGAGAAACAGAGGGATAATTATTTCCTTAAGAAATAAACAGAGTTAGCAAACACTAGCATAAGTCCAATGAAAAGAGACAACAACGAAGCGTTCAAAGTTTATATTTTAATTAAAGTGGTAAAATGTAATTTATTGTATAAGGGAATCAATACTATGCTAAAGGACACCAACATGCAGGCCAGGTGATAATCATTTTTATATATTTAAAAAAAAAATCCATTTTTGATCCCCCGTAAAATTAGTGTATTGCAATCCATGTCAAAGTAAACCCTATCTAAGTGAATAAATAATAATAACCCTTAAGAATTAATAACTATAAAATTGTATGATCACATTGTGGATGGCAAAGTGGTGGAGCCTGCAACCAAATGTCCCAAATATAAATCCCACATGAATCTAGATGGGCACATATCTTTAGAGACTGAAAAAACAAAATTAAGTTACAAATACAAAGTTTAAATAAACTATACAAAAACATGTATGGAAAAAGTGGAGAAGACCACCTCCGTTAACAGAGAGGTTTAGAGTCTAATTCTCAAAGTTCAATACAACATCATGTCAAGCGACATTGATAGACAATCAATACAAAATAAACTTCAATTTTCACAACCAAAGAAACAACACATCATAATGATGAAATGTTAAGAAGAAAATTTTGAAATATCTAGAGAATTACAAGGCACAAACAAATTTATAGAACATTATATTCAGAAAAGAGAGAAAGAGTTGCATCTTGATTGTTATGAAGCAGGATGTTCAAACTTTGTACAAAGTTTGAGGTCGTAGTTGGAGCAATGCAGACTTGGAGCAATATTGTAACTCGATTAACTGGAGCGTTGGGATTTCTCCGATGCCGCCGGGGATCTCCTCCGGTCCACGGTACATATATAACCGCAGGTGACGGAGTCTAGGGAAGTTGGACTCATCAGCTCTCCAACGCTTCAGTCCCAAGTATGCAAGACTTAGATACTGCAACGAACAGAATTCGTCTCCTTCTGCCACCTCCCATTCTTCATCTTCCACCGGCTCCAACACTTGATCCGATGCCTCCAACTCTTCATCATTTGTTCGGAAGCCACAACTCTCTATTTTGAGCACCTCCAGATTCTGCAGTGTGCACAGAAGCATCGACACTCTTGGAAATATCGCAATGCTATGCAGAGTTAATTTTCTAAGAGCAAAAGGTAATTTGAGTGTGGACCAAAAACGACGACCACCTATAACACCTGTAGATCGACATCTTAACGTCTCGAGCTTGTGAAGATGGCTAAGATCAATTGCACTCAACCCTAACTCGTCATCATAGCAGATTCCCAAGTCTTTTATATTTGGAATGCCTTCAAAGAAATCGCTCCTAATTAGTGAATGAGTTAGCCACACCAAGGAAATCGTCTGCAACTTCTTGCAAACAACTCGTTTCATGTGATCATCTAGAAACCACATTATTTCATTATGCACCAACTTGAAATGTCTCAACTCAGACATCTCCAATATCTCAAATGGTATGCCCGACCATTCGGAACAAATGAAGGTTTGCAAATTCTTCAATCTTGATATACCTCTAGGTATACTTGAACAAGCTAAGAAGCGTAGGTTGACGAGTTGATATATTTTTGGGAACCCAACCAATTTCAAACCTGTTATATCGAACACCCTTACTAATCTCATCCCAACCAAAGAAGTTTGAATCGTAACATCCTTTGACCCTAGAACTAGAAAAGAACCAAAGAGAACGTGCCACTAGGAGAATTCTTCACGTATAGAAACTGAAATAGTTGCTTTCCACTATAATGGATGTTGTGTCTGGTGTGGGGATAACACAGCCAGCTACACAGAGTAAATTTGCAGCGGAATAAAAAGACTGAAATGAACAAAAGACACACGAAATGATTTTTGTGCAGATTAT
>JAYJMF010359950.1:0-10105 GCA_036873715.1 Salvia sclarea | reverse complement strand
ACCATCACTAACCCGTCATGCCTCACTCGGATCTTTGGTAAGTCCACTTCGCAAGGTCACGACAGATTGCATTTAGCCCTAGACGGCCCAACTGGCCTCTAAGCATGCAAGTGCTCTCCGCCGAAAGGTAGGGGCTTGCTCAATACATACGTCCATAATAACCCGCCCTAGTCACACTATTCGGAGCGAGGGATACCCTACACTTTAGTCCGATTATTTTTTGTAGTCCATCTTAACCACTAACGCCATTTGCAACTGACGCAATGGGCTCGATAAGACATGGGAAACAGACCTAGGACTTCGGGAACACATGAGTTTAGATCCTAATTTCTAATTAGATCTCACTAGTTTGTTAAGTTCATATTCCACATCATTGTCATGCCCAAGCCAGTATACCTACTTAGCTAGACTTAATCGACCACATCATGCAATCATTAATTGAAACCATGATGTAAACGGAAAATACTTTGATTAATAGAAAATAACCAACAACAACGAGCCCAAAGTAATCGCAGCCAACATAAGAAAGCAAATAAAGAGTTTGCCTCGAAGGGACTTTAAAACTAACTGCTAATGTATGAGAGAATTCTAAAGTCTAAAAGCTGAGGAATTCCATATGCACAAACACACATTCATTAGGTATTTAAAGGGCTAGAGATTGCTAGGGTTCAGACTCTTCATGGGCTGCAGCGGATAGAGTTTGGTTGGAAAAGGACTCTATCTCTTCCCAACTGGTGTGCCCGCCGAGAGACTTCAGCTTCGATTGGACTCTATCTCTTGGTGGCGTGTCCGCTGCTGTCTTATGTTGGGAAAATATATGTAAATTGATATATCTTGTTTTAACGATCCCAAAACCTTTTAGATTTTGCCTTAGTTGTTTTTATATAGATCTACGTTTTTGGTCTTTAGAATAGACTGAAGACTCGAAGACAGAAGATCTGAAGACTGAAGACTGAAGACATGAAGACTGAAGTTCTGAAGATTGAAGATTCGGAGACTGAACTTAAGAAGTTCAGTTGCCACGTGTAGAACCACATGGCAACTGAACTTCTTAACTTCAGTATAAAGTTTCGTCAAAACAGAAGTTTCTTCAGTTAGTTACTGATGCCACGTGGAAAGTGGTCTGCTTCAAAAGAGAGTCAGCGCATTAAATGCGAAAGATTTGAAGATAGTCCTCTCTCCAGAAATAGCGCGAAGACATTACCTCTTTGGTGCAAAACTTTTCTAAGCACCTTTTTCCTTATTCCCTGGACTCACCCCATATTCGGAATATAGGAAAGAGAAACTCAGGTTGCAGAAGATCCTATCGGTTCTTCGTCTCACAACGGCAGATTTGAAGATACGATATTCTCCAACGGATCTATTTTTGAAGACGCTTATAAATAGAGGACTTCTCTAATAATTGAAGCTTACCGACTCAACGTATAAGCTAAAACTCTGCAAATTTCAAAAGCCAATTCCAGCGTTCAAATCCACATCAGTTTGAGTCGAATAAGAGAATCATGTTTTCAGTGTCAAATAGTCTTATTATTCTACAAATATCATTCATGGTTCTCTCAGATAGTCTAAGCCATTATATTCTCATCCTAAGCTTAGATCTCCTTGTTACAGAGAGCTTGTTCTCTGTAATTAGTTGGAAGTTTTCAAACCCCTCATTTTCAAAATTAGAAAAGAGCGAGTTTGAGTGTGTTTGAGACAGATATCTGAGCACTAGGTCCTTAGCACCCGTAAGCTAAGATTTAGGCTTTCTTAGTGCCCATAAACTGAGAAGAGAAAATCCTACACTGTGAGTAAGTACTGACGAGTGAAGTCAGTGTAAGGTTTGTTGTGCACCCGCAAGCACAAGCTCAGAGTGATCGACTGTTTGATCAATAGTCCGTGGACGTAGGAGGCATTTCTCCGAATTACGTAAAATTTCCTTGTGTGCTTTAAAGTTTCTGTTCTCTGTTAATCGGTTTATATCTCTTTGCAAACCGAACCTCTAAAAACTGATCACTTAATTATAAGTGTCTTCGTGATAATTAAAAGGCTAATCTAAATCTTTTTCCGCTGCTGAGTTATTAGTCTAACTGATAAATCTTCGGATAGTCAGTAAGATTCATAACTCCTTTTTCTGTTTTCAAAATCGAGACTGAACTTTCTGTGGACTTCAATTTGTCAACCAGTTTTTCATACTGAAGTTATCTGACTGAACATTTATCAGTCACAGTCTTATCCTGTTTGTAAACTGAACTCTATTAACTGATATTCAGTATCAGTTTTCTTTTGAGTTTTTCAAAAATAGCCTACTGGTGTATTTCTCCCCCCCGTACACCAGTTTAGTACCCCTCTGGGACGCAACACCTTATCCGATCACTTCAGGAATATCTTCTTGCGAATTTGGCGCGAGTAGTTACCCGCCTCTTGAAATCGGATTAGGGTTGCCGCCGCCTTTTAGTCTCCATGCCCTATCATCATGCCCTTCCTTTCCTTCCTTCCGTCTTGGCCATCACACGACCCGTCCTGCCCAGGATCACCTTCTTGGAATCTATTCTGCGCGGTTTGTAGGCAAAGCCATGCCAAGGAGCTGAAGCATTTATGATCATGGTCATGACGACCTTCTTGTCCGCACTTCGCGAACCATGCTCCTGGCGACTTTGGGGTTGCAATCGTATCTCAGCGCATCCGCCTTTGCAGAATGGTCTTTGCCATGCCCATTTTCCTGCCTCAACCTGCCCACAACGACAACGCGCCCTCCCAGGCACAGAACACACAAAAACAGATACAAAGACTCGATCTAGACCTAGACGCGACACACAAAGAGACACAAAATGAGCACAAAACCTTGGGCTCGTCACACGCACACACTTTACTCCGCTTGTCCTTAAGCGTATACGTGTCGCGTGCCCAAGAAGAAAAGAAAGAAAGAAAAGACACAAACAAGACAAAACACACACGCCAGCGAAAAACATCGAGGGGCCAGTCGTGGCCAAGATTATCTCAAAAGAATAAGCAAGTTCAACACGTTGAGATAGTTAAGAGCAATGCCATCAAACAAGTCAAAATTCAAAATTGAGCATCATGGGGTTTTCCTTACCAACACTCTTCACTCTGTGTATAGGTTCAGTATTTCGCTCAAAACATCATCGCATCATGGCCATGCTATAGGCTTGCGTGCCCTCTATGGTCTTCACCTCTTAGACTAAGTTCTTTGAACATTCATCTTTAGGACTTATTAAGTTATAATGGGGCTTAAGGCATTTGGTGGGAAGTATTTGGAACGAGGCTGAGGTCATTATGGACTCATGGCCGGGATTAGTGTACGCCCCGACCTCAATGGATCTCCTCCTGCCTTCTCGCGGGCCTTAGCACAAAATCAACCCCTTTTTCTGGACCTTTTCTTTTCCATTTTTTATTTCTAAGTCCTTATTTTTTTTCTTTCTCTTTTTTCTGGGCATCTCTTTTTCTCTTTTAGTTGTGGGCATTCTGCCATTCAGCAAGTTTAGCTCAAGATGTCCCTTTTTCTGCCCAAGATGTTCTGCTACTCCCTTCCCCTTTCTCTTGTTAACTCATGAGTCCTTTGACCGGGTAGGCTAAGTTTTCATGACTAATATGAGTGATATCAAAAATGAAATTTTAAGGCTCAACGGGGTTAACACAAAAGGATAATATAGCAGGTAGGACATTTTGGGCTCAGTGGGCTCAATAAAAAAGAAACTGCCTAAGTCATCTAAACATTCCAACCTAGTCAGTGAGGGCTCGACCTAATAGTGCACGCAAGTTCTAGCAGAATCCAAGATGATGATGCATATATACTCACATAAATGAAAGAGTCATGTTGGCATTATGACAAATTAAGCTCAAAACTCACAAGTTATGTTCAATCTCGATTCATCATACTTGTCTACATATGACATGCTCAAAACTAAACAACTAGATAACTTGAATAAATAATAAACACCTAGATGATCGAGGTCAATCAGGTCCAACTAATAAAAAGAAACACTGGCAAACTGACGACCATGAGCAAGGTAGGCAGTCTCCCCACTCACACACTTTGCCTTAGGCAAAATGGGTCAGAGTAGGGACCAACTCACTTGACTCATCTCAACAAAAGAAAAACAAAAGAACAGAAAAAACAACCTCCCCCCACTCGCACACTTTGCCTTAGACAAAGTGGGTCAATGTGGGCAGTCTGCCGACCAACAAACAAAACAAAAAACAGACACTCGGTTTGATCAAAGGGGCCAGACTAAGGTGCCTTTAACCACATTTTACGAAGCAAAATATGGGTGAGGCACAACGCTCAAGAGCAGCGAGGTCCCCGTGGTCAAACCGATCAACACAAAACAAACAGAAAAAACAAAAGCAAACGACAAAAACACAAAACAAAAAGACACAATAAACAAAACAAAAATAAAAAAAATGGAGGGCAAGATATCATTGAGAGGCAGCCGGATGCCTGAATCCGGCGTGGTCAAAGTAGGCCATCAGGGCGGCATGGGTGGCTTTCTGTTGTTCCTCAATGTGGGCTATACGGGCGGTCACATCATCATCTTCTTCCTTGATCACGACTCATTTCTTCTTGGCTAAACGAAGGGCTGGCGACACTGCCCTTGACACCGTCGTGGGCGCAATGAGGAGAAGAACTCCCTTCTTCATCTCAAGGCCGCTTGCCCTGTTCAACATCTCCTTGTCAATGTAGCTCTCTTCAATCACCTCCAGGTCATGATCATCCTCATCCAACACCTTCAAGTATTTGGCCAAGACAATCACCAGATGGCCAAGGGAGATCCTCTGCTTCGAGCGCGCGACGATATCCTTGAAGTGGGTGATCGCGAAGGCCGCGAAATTTACCTTGAACCCATTCACCATGCACCATAGAATGAACAACTCCTGTTGAGAAATGGAGCTGCTACCGTCCACCTTTCCGAAGAAGGAATAGGCGATGAGGCGGTGCCACATGCGAAGGGCACCATCCTTGAGCTCGTTTCCCTTGGCGTATCCTGAGGTGAAGGTCTCGCCGAGGCCAACCTCCTGCCACTTCGAGTCTCAGTTTACTCCTGAATGCTCCGGAACGGAGGTGAAGGCGTTCTTGTAGACGTCCGTCTTGGTCTCGTGCACAGCTGTGATGCCCAAGAAGGTGTTAAGATCGTTGATGGATAGGGATAAGTCTTGATCATTGAGCCTGAAGGAGATGCAGTCTGTGGTCAGCCTGATCCTGGCGGGGGACTTAGCGTTGAGGAATTGAATGAACTCCCTTGCCAACACGGGGTAGACAGTCCCCTTCCATGCCAGAAATCCTTCCCATCCGATGGCTTTGAAATAACCCCTCACGGCCTTAGCGACGCCCAAGGTTTCGAGAAGCACCCAGTCGTAGACCTTGGACTTCAAGACCTCTCGCAGTGACTGCGAGGGTGAACTTCGGGGCGGCTTGTCCGCTGAGGGTACTGCTCTTCTTTTTGATGTTGTGGCCACGATGGCCAGTCTGGATTCCGAGCGAGTCCTTCTCTTGGTCACAGGCACGTTGGATGATGACTGCTTCTCCGTGGTCGTGGCCTCGAGCCTTTTTTTTCTTCGTATTCCTCCTCCTCATCTTGTTCTTCTCTTTCCTGAGCTTTTTCTTCCTTCGGAATCTATTCCTTCAGAATTTCTACCTCTCCCACTGGCCTTTCTTCTTCGCTCTGCTCTTCTTATTCTTCGGCCGCCGGCTTCGCCTTGGCGTTTCAAATCTCCTCCCCCCCCGACATTGTGATCATTGGAGGAAGAGGCGGCCTCGGAGGGGAGGTGACAGTCTCGGCCTCCGCTTCTTGAGCTTTCGCCTTAATCACCCTCGCCTTCTTCGTCCCTTTCTTGGTTGGGGTCTTGAGCAGTGGCGAGGGGGCGAGAGCGTCGATCGTGGTGTCAATTTCGGCCGAGGTAGCCTTCGCGGGACTACTGGGCTTGGGGTTGTTAGAGGGAGACGCCATGGCTTTTCTTTTTGGTTGATAGGGTCTCTTTGGTAGAGAGTCGGTGAGGTCAATCTTTGTTCCGGTGTGGATCTTTCCGAGTTAATTTTTGGGGCGAATGCCCACCATGATGGCCGAATTGGGTTTTTAGGGTTGGAGAGAGAAAGGGAGAGAGAATTGGGGAAGATGGAGAGGTGGGCGGTTTGAAATTTCGAAATGTGGGAACGTGGAGGTGATGGGAGATGATATGATGGAGAGGTGGGCGGTTTGACAACCGCCAATCACCACTTGCCTGCTTCCGCGCTGTGCCCATGACACCAACAGCTTTCTCTCGACATAGCCTTTCTGCGCTTACGGCTGAGCCTTCCTCTCTGTGGCCAATTCCTGTATTCACAAACACAAAAACTCTTGTGCAAAAACATACATGCATTGGGCATGGGGATTAGGGAAAACGAAAGAGAAACAAAAAGCAACAAAACACACCAGGTTGCCTCCTGATCAGTGCCTTGGTTAACGTCGTGGGCTCAACCTGTCGACTTCCTCGTCAAACTTCATTGTGGGAATGAACGGTGGATTCATCCCTTGGATCATCTTCGCTGTGCCCATAATAGGCCTTCAAGCGTTGACCGTTCACTCTGAAAGTTTTCCTTTGACTGGGGTCATAGATATCAATTGCTCCATTTGGGAATTGAGTTTGCACTTCGTATGGCCCACACCACTTGCTAGCCATCTTGCCCGAGATGAGCTTGAATCTTGATTGAAAGAGGAGCTCCCGTTGACCATGCTTGAACTTCCTGCCCTTGATAAGACTGTCGCGGGCTTTCTTCATTCTCTCCTTATAGATGGCCGCATTATCATAGGCTTCGAGCCTAATTTCCTCCAATTCTTGAATTTGGAGCTTTCTTGCTTCACCATCGCGGTCAAAATCAAGATACAACTTGTTGATGGGCCAGTAGGCCTTGTGCTCAAGCTCCACTGGTAAGTGGCATGCCTTGCCGAAGAGAATCATGTAGGGAAAAATGCCTAATGGAGTCTTGAATGCAGTGCGGTATGCCCATAGTGCATCTTCGAGTGGTCCGCTCCAATCCGTTCCTATGGGTCCGACAACCTTCCTCGGTATGGTTTTGATGATTTTGTTGGAGAACTCCGCTTGCCCATTAGCTTGGGGGTGGTAAGAAGTGCTCACACTATGCTTCATTCCATATTTTTCGAGCAGCTTTTCTATAGTCATGTTGCAGAAGTGAGTTCCTTGATCACTGATGATCACCTTGGACACACCGAATCTGCAGAAAATGTTAAACTTGAGAAAAGCTGCCACCACCTTTGAGTCATTTGTAGGGGTTGCCTTGGCCTCGACCCACTTTGAGACGTAGTCCACAACGAGCAGAATGTATAGGTTCCCCTTCGAGCTTGGCAGTGGACCCATAAAGTCCATACCCCACACGTCAAAGACCTCGACTGGGAGTATAGGCATCATGGGCATTTCATCTCTTCTCATGATGTTGCCCTCGAGCTAACACTCCTTGCATTCCTTGCATATGAGATATGCATCTTTGAATAGCGTGGGCCAGTAGAAGCCACTATCCAACACCTTCCTTGTCGTGCGCTGAGGTCCAAAGTGCCCTCCACACTCCTTGGCATGACAAAAAGTTAAGATATCTTTCACCTCATCGTTAGCTATGCATCGGAGAAGCATTTGATCAGCACATTTCTTCCATAAGTAGGGCTCATCCCAAATGTATGAGTTACACTCATTTTTTAATCTTGTTTCTCTGATATGTGTTGAGCCCTTTCGGAAATTCCTTCATTATTATGTAGTTCTCGATATCAGGATACCATGGTTCGTTGGACGGTGTGCCCATGAGGTAGTATAGGTATTTATCTGGAAATGTCTCCGAGATTGGCACAACGTCATCTTCCTTCAATATCATGCTCAAGTGGCCGGCCACCAGATTTTGGGCACCACTTTTATCTTTGATTTCCACATCGAACTCTTGAAGTAGTAAGATCCATCTGATCAGGCGGGGCTTAAACTCCTTTTTGGCCATGAGATACCTCAAGGCAGTATGGTCAGTGTAGACTATTGGCTTGGCACCGATAAGATAAGACCTAAACTTCTCAAAGGCAAAAACTACCGCTAAGAGCTCCTTCTTAGTCGTGTTATAGTTGTTTTGGGCAGCATTGAGGGTCTTCAAGGCATAGTATATGGCATGATTTTCCTTCCCTCTTTTCTATCCTAGCACTACGCCCACGGCATAGCCACTAGCAACACACATTACTTCGAACGGCATATCCCAGTCAGGGGGTTGGATGATAGGCGCTGAGACCAAGTTATCTGTCAAAGTCTCGAATCCTCTCGTAAAATCCCATGGTACATCATTTTGCAGTAGCCTTGTCATGGTTGGGCAATCTTAGCAAAGTCTTTCACGAACCTCCGGTAGAAGCCAGCGTGCCCAAGAAACCCTCTTACTTGCTTGATAGATACCGGGTAGGGTATATTGGCGATGATCTCCACCTTGGCCTTGTCGACTTCAATTCCTCTTTCTGAGATAATGTGCCCAAGAAAAATACCTTCTTCCACCATGAAGTGGCATTTCTCATAGTTCAAGACCAAGCTCTTCTCAACGCATCTTTGCAACACGGCCTTAAGGTTCCTAAGGCATACCTCGAACAACTTTCCATAGACGGAGAAATCGTCCATGAAGACCTCGATGCAGTTCTCCAATAGATCCGGAGAAATTGTCCATGAAGACCTCGATGCAGTTCTCCAATACATCCAAGAAGATGCTCATCATGCATCGCTGAAAGGTCCCGGGGCATTACATAGTCCGAAGGGCATTCTTCTGTAAGCAAAGGTGCCAAAAGGGCACGTGAACGTGGTCTTGTCTTGGTCAGCTTAGGCGACCCATATTTGCATGTAGCCTGAATAGCCATCCAAGAAACAAAAATATTTGTTTCCAGTGAGCCTTTCCAACATCTCATCGATAAAGGGCAAGGAAAAGTGGTCATTGCACGTCACTGTGTTGAGCTTTCGGTAGTCAATACACATCCTCCAACCGGTCCGGAGTCTAGTTGGGATCAACTCGTTTTTCTCGTTTTTGACCACCTGGATGCCCGACTTCTTGGGCACGACGTGCACAAGACTTACCCACTTGCTATCTGACACTGGGTATATTATTCCCAAGTCGATGAGTTTGAGAACCTCCCTCATGACGACTTCCTTCATAGTTGGGTTCAACTTCCTTTGTTGATCTCGAACTGGCTTGGCTTCGTCCTCCATCAGAATGTTATGCACACAAGTAGTGGGCTTATGCCCTTGATATCAGCCAACGTCCATCCAATTGCTCCTTGTTCTGCCCAAGGACAGTCTTTACGCACTCCTCTTGCTCCTTAATCAGGTATGCATTGATGATCACCGGGAGTGTCTCTCTCCCCCAAGAAAATATATTTGAGATGTTTGGGGAGAGGTTTCAACTCGAGCTTAGGGGCACGCTGCAATGATGGAACCAACCTGTCCTCTTCTTTTATCATGGGCATTTTGGTGGGGATCAATGTTTCTGGTCCTCCGGGCTCATTCCTCATGTAGTACAAGGTTCTTCTACGTCCCCAATGGCATCTCCATCGAGAGCTTCCTCATAGCTAACTCCTTCCTGAATGGCTGCATCTAACGGATCTTGCAATCCGATCTCGGGCAGGACGCCTTCTGTAGTGGCCCGGCACCCCACCCTATGCGGATGACCGGTCTGCTACGCTAGCGACATGAAGGAAGGAAACAACACAAGATAACACTGAAAACCCTTCCATTTAATAATATATAAATTACATGTAATGGAAGTCAAGTTGCAATCCTAAGACTCGATTTATAATTTTTCTCAGAGTTACACAACAGGATCAGGTTTAGGAAACTATCCAACCATCACCTGACTCGACTTTAACCTTGACTAGACACGATCCTTCAGCACACCTCCTGCCCGCCCGCCGATCCTTTCCATACCTTGTTATCTAACCTGAAAGAGTTATAAAACAAGGGCTGAGTACGAGATGCACTCAGTGGGCTCATGCCAGAAAGAATAGTCAAGCACTAGGGTATCTTATTAAGTGATCTATCAACTATGAGCTCATCATAACCAACCAACCATACAGGTTGCAACAACACGGTTAAATGATGGATTTGCCTC
>JAYJMF010359939.1:0-10107 GCA_036873715.1 Salvia sclarea | reverse complement strand
CTCTTTACTCAAAATAGCAGTATGAGTTGGATTGGATTGAGGGTAACCAATCAGAACATCTTTCCAATTCTTGTATTTGAGCTAAGCTAAAGGTGGATGAGACAACACAGTTGGTGTAACATGTTTGCTCTCATCTCCATGCAATATATGCATGTTAACACTTCCCCTCAATTCGAGCGAGGTTAAGGAAACAACACAAAGCTTGTTGCGTAACCGAGAGAAGAATTGCGTACTCACAGGCTTGGTGAACAAGTCGGCAATTTGGTCTTGCGTAGGAACATGTTTCAATGAAATTTGCTTAGCAACAACTTTGTCCCTCACAAAATGAATATCCAATTCGATATGCTTCGTCCGAGCATGCAAAACAGGATTAGAGGCCAAGGCTATAGTGCTAAGATTATCAACCCAAATGGTTGGTGTAGAAGCAGGTTATATCCCCAACTCATGGAGCAAATAGCCTATCCAAGTAACCTTAGAGGTAGTATGGGCTAAACTTCCGTACTCAGCCTCCGTGCTGGATCTAGAGACAACAGATTGTTTCTTGGAACGCCAAGAGACGAGATTTTGCCCAATGTAGGTGCAATGGCCATATGTTGATCTTCTGTCATCTAAGTCTGAGGCCCAATCTGAGTCAGAAAAGGCCGTGATAATATAGGAAGACTTTTGTAGATGAATACCAAAATTAGTAGTACCAACTAGATATCTGAGAATCATTTTAACAGCATTCCAGTGAATATCAAGCGGACAAGACATGTATTGGCTCACTTTGTTAACACTAAAACTGATTTCAGGCCTTGTAATAGTAACATATTGCAAGGCCCCTACAGCACTTATGTACTGTCGACCACCAACAGTGGGATCTCCCTAAACTTTTGACAATTTATTAGAAGATATCATGGGAGTGGGGCTACCTTTGGCATCAAGCATTTGAAATCTTTGAAGGATATTGTTGGGTCCTGATGGGGTTCTGAATAGGTGTAGGGGGGAGGGGAATACACCTGAAGGCAAATTTTCGAAATCTCAAATTGAAACTGAAAGGATAAGGGTTCAGTTAAAACTGAGAACTGTGACTGAAGATCTTGTTCAGTCGAGTTGTTCTCAGTATGTGGAACTGGTCGACATACTGATATCCAGATATGGTTCAGTCTCAGAGACTTTGAAAAACAGGTAATTTAGTAATCTTACTGACTGTCCTTAGACTGGTCAGTTAGACTGATAACTCGGCAGCGGAAATAAAAGGGTTTTGCCTTAAAACATTTTCTTCACAAAGATTAGGGTTTTAGTTGATTAATTATCAGTTTTCAGATATAATGAGAATAATAGAAAGAACAGAGCAGATAAATAACTGAAAGCGAATAAAGAACACAACGACTTTTACGTGGTTCGGAGAACACCTCCTACATCCACGGAATGCTGATCAAACAGTCAATCACTAAAACTTTGGGCTCGTGCTTACGGGTGCACAGCAAACCTTCAACTGACTTCACTCGTCAGTACCTACTCACAGTGTAGGAATTTCTCTGCACCATAGCTCACAGGGCTTGGTGACTCTCTTTCTAACTTACGGGTGTTAGACAACCTAGTGCTAGTCTAGCTCGACTCAACACTTTAAAACTCACAACTTTTCTCTCTGGGAAAAAGGGTTTGTTTTCCAACTAAGATTGTAGTGAACAGACTCACTACAATTACAGAACTAGGCTTTGAATACTAACAGGGTATTGCCTAGAGATAAGGAAGTTTTTATGTCTCAGTTAGACTGAGAATTGGAAATCTGATGGCTTCCTTCTTCGATTCACACTTGATTGAAAATGATTTTCGGCTGAGTTGCGATTTTGGCAGAGGTTCTGCTTAAGCGTGGAATCGGTGACCTTCAGGAGAGGTGAGGGTCCTCTATTTATAGGCGATTTTGAAAAGGATCTGTTGGTAAGATGGCTTCTTCAAAATTCTGCCGTTGAGAGATACGATTCCGGGTTTGAATCTCAGGCTCTGAAATGCTCTGAGATTTCCTTCTTCAAGAGGCTTCACGTCGAAAAATCTGATGGAGAAATCCGCGGTAACTTATAGTCCATAAAAGGAAATATCAACGCGCCATTCTGAGGAGGTTGATTCTGAGATCTTCTGCATGAAATCCATTTCGTTTCATAGTCAACTACCCTCTTTCCACGTGGCAAGGATAAAATCATTTCTGTCTTATTTTTTTTGCTTTGCAACATCTAACTGAACGTTACTTAAGTTTCTTCAGTTCAGTTCTGATGTGGCATTTCTTTATCTTCGAATAACTGAGTTAATCAGTTTATCACTGATGATGTGACTTACTGAGTTGAGATCTATTAACATCTCATCAGTTTTAGAAGATGCCATGTCTTCAGTCTTCAGTATTCAACCTTCAGTCTTCAGCTTTTCAGTCCTCAGATCTTCAACTCTTCAGTCTTTAGCTCTTCAGCCTAATCTGAAGAAAGGTGATCCAAACACATGGATCAAAATAAAAAGTCCTTAGAAAACCCATCTTTTGGTATCATCAAAATTGAGGTAGGGTATTTCATTAATTTTCCCAACAATTTTCCCCTTTTTGGTGATGCCAAAACCATACAGAGAGAAGGACTTCAGGAGAGAAACACCTTCGCCCTAAGAAAGATAACCCAAAAACCTGTAAACAGGATATACCAGAAATAAAATAAGATCATACAAGCAGGTATCAGAAAATAGAAAGAGCATAAGTATAAGCAAGACTGAAAAAGACAGAGCATGGACAAAAAGATATTGTCTTCAGGTTGTTTGAGGGAAACTGAAACTTTATACTTATAAAGTACTGATAAGATATCAGTATGAGACAAAGATTACAAGAGAGTAAGCAAAAGCTGGTTAAAATCTCTATCCATAAACATTAAAAACAGTATCGACCACAAGGTCATACTGAGGATCTCCTATCTTCTCTACAATCTTCCAAACCTTGCAGATGACGGATACTTCTTCTTTCTGTTGATATGATTCCCAACCTTGGATGGACTGACCCTAGCAAAGACAGGGGGCTTGATGAACATCCTCCCTAAAGACTTGGAGGCTTCTTGTATCTTCTGGACCAAGTCCCTTTCTGGCCATTCTTCAAGAAAATGTTCCCATGCCTTCATCTGAAGGGATTTGTCGATGTTCCCAAAGACATAAAACCATTTGATATATGCTTCCTTCAGTCTCTCCCAAAGGTCGCAGAGATCTTCAGGCACCCATGCATCAATGCTCACTGAGAAAGGCTAAGCAGCATGAGATACAAGAACGTTCTCTTTAAGCCATACTGGAAGCTTGTTGAGTTCAGTTGGAAGATCAGTTCTCGGCTTATTCGCCTTCTTGCGTTGTTCCTCTTTCCTTGGGCACTTCTTGGAGGATGACTCAATGGCAGGAGTTTCTTGTATTTTTTTCCCCCTTTTTGGCATCATCAAGGAGAAGGGCAAGATGTCCAAGGACAGTCTGCATATCCTACCGGAGCTTGTAAAAAAGAGTTAGGAGCAATTTCTTGGCATAGCTTCTCAAGGATGAGATCAGAGTCCTCTTGGGCTTTCTTCAGCTTGCCGAGCTTAGTGTCGAGGTTGGAGATCTGAGGACGAAGCTCCTTGCCTAGGGCCTCAAAATCCTGAGTTTCCTGAGAGGCTTGTCTCTTAGCGACATGATGTTCAGATGCATACTTCTCTTCCGCTTTCTGAAGACGAGTGGTCAGAATTTCAAGCTCATGTCTGCGGGCGGCTGACAGAATCTGATGCTTGTAAATCTCCTGTCGCAATTGCCGAATGATATCAGCTTGCACTTGCACAATAATGGCAAGCTGATGGACCTTCTCGACTGAAGTGCCTTGCAGCTGAATAGGAGAGGGAGATAAACTGGTAAAAGACCAGTTTATGATGGAACGCTCAAGGAAAAGGTCCAAGGTGGCAGATGGAGGCAGCTGTGTCTGAAGGAATTTGACGACCTCAACAACCGTGGCTTGTTTAAAGTTGAGTTTTGATGGCTGAGGAAGTGTCGTCAACTGTCGATCAGTAAGCGTGGCTGAGGTTTGGCCATAAACTTCGTCTTTAGACTCTTCACTCATCTCTCGGTCGGATGTAGACTCAGTGTGCACTGAGACATCATCAATGTCTTCATCAGCATAGAGGCGTTTGTTGTGAATTGCCAAGGCAAGTTGACGATCGGCATCATCAGTAGTTGGAGGGGACTGAGTGATCGTATAAGATGATGAAGGAGTGGACAACTGCGGCAGCTCCTCTGATTGAGAACTGGATGTCCCAGAAGCATTGGTTTTCTTGGCGAGAGGGATAGGGACATCAACATTATCATTCTCGTCGTCGTTACCAGGCTCTTCATTGGAGGAGTCTTCTTTGGAGGAATCAGAGGAACACTGAGAATCAGCCTCAGTCTCCACTTTCTCTTTACCTTCTTCCTTCTCTTCTTCTTTGTCATCAGTGGCTTCAACAGAGGGAGCCACTTCAGGTTCTTTCTCCTCAGACTCTTGCTGAGTCCCTGCTGCCTGGTCACCGGCTGAAGATGTGCCAGCAGCAGCTGCTGCAGTGACAATATGTTTACCAGCCATGTACTTCTCAACAGCAGCCCTGAGCCTGGGAGACCGCTGGAGTTCTGCTTCAATGAGAAGAGAAATGGCTTGATCGACGGAAACAGCTTTTCGGAGCGGTAGCAGAGTACCTGCATCATGAACAGACCCCTCGAGGATATGAATGTTATGTTCCTCGAGGTAAGAAGAGACACACAGATCAAAGTTATGTATGGAATTCCATAAAAATGAGATTCCAAAAATTCTCTGTAGCTCGTCCTCAGTTGCACTGAGTGTGGTCAGGTCTCCAACGGCAAGAATGTCATGGACTTCTGACCAATGAGCAGCTTTTAGATACATATATGTGAGGAGGGAAATGATGTTTGTGAATTCAATGGGTGCAAGGGATTCCAAACCAGGATAATGGTTGGACAGATATTCGTAGGCACGATTATGAAGAGAGAGATGATGGGCTTTGGTATCTCTGATTCTGACCTCATGTGGGGTGAGGGTGTGGGTGATCTGAAGGTCAGAATCATCAATGGAATCGGGAAGAGGAGAGACGGTTGTCTCGGCTTCAGGGCTGGGAGAGTCAAGGATCAACTTCCTTTTTCTGGGTAGTTTAGCTTCAGAAGAAGTGTGTTTTGAAGCCTCTAGAACTGGGGAAAGGCTTGAAACTGATGGAGGGATGACTAATGTTATGGGGACTGAAGGCTCGATTTCATCAGTCATTGGAATGGGAGTGAGGGATTTAGATTGAGAGGGTTGGGAGGAGGAAGGAGGCTGATGTGTTTGGCCGAGGGCTTACTCAGCAACTTGACTGAGTAATTTAGCTGCTTGAGCTGGAGATGTAGAAATAGCCGAGGCTCGGGAGGGAATAGCGATGGAAATCCTTCCAGATTTTCTGGGGAAGGTCTTGGTTCTTAGTTTCGTAGAAGGATTGGTTTCAGGAGGAGGTGGTAGTCCTTCTTCTGAAGAGGGAGGTGCAGAGTCGCCTTTCAGCAACCAGTGAGCACTTCTCACTGGTGCTAAGTCAGACTAGAAAATTGTTTTTCCTTCAACAGCCTTCAGGATCATGTACGAGATCCTGTTTCCTTGACGAAGGAACTTCACAAAACGACCATCCTTCATCTTTGTTTGCCTGGCATTCTTCTTCTCCTGAAGAATAATGTTGAGATAGGCTGAGTTCCAGTCATAGGGGCCGAGCTGCATCAGTGCAGCCAGAATCTGCTAGTGGGGCCGGGAGACTTGATCGGGGGATCCCAGCATCCCGATAAAACACCTCTGTATAATCTTCAGAAGCGTTCTGTAGCCGGCCGTGAAAACTCGGGCCTTTAGGGGTTTCTCAACCACAGCGCCTGGTTCCATTGTTGCGGCTATGACTGCATCAATGGTCTCAGCAGAGATGTCGAAGGGGTTGGCTCCTTCAGTTGGTAGACCAAAGCACTTATGCACGAGATCCGAAACGTTTACTTCCATTGTTGTGGCATGGGTGTGCTCAGGGTTGGTGTAGTAGGTGAAACTGGCAGTGACCAGTCCAGTCACCTCATCCCGTCGAAGAGTATTGCAATAATTCTTTTACTTGATGTGTCAGGAAGAAATGAGGAATGACTGAAACAAACTTGTTCCAGCTGTAGCGAGTTAGATAGGCCGCTGCTTCGGAATTTTTTTCGTTATCAAGTGCAGCCAGCCAAAGGGTCTGCTCATAACGTACTTCATAGGTCGCCATCTTTGTGAAAAATTTCAGAGCAAAATTTAACTGAGGAAGAACTTTAAGGAAAATATCTCTTGAGAGCAGGAGGATTTTGAGAGCGAATAAAAGTTTGAAATGACTCCGGGAGGATCTATTTATAGGCAAGAGATTTGAGAATCGAAAGTTGAAGAGTTTCCGAGTTCTCGAGATCGCGGAGGAGCGACGTGGGCAGTTTTAACTATTGATCTTCAGTTTTGATGCTTCAGAATCTCGCCTTTTTCAGAAGATCCACTTTACGCCAACTCTGTCATTAATGCGACTGACGTATGCAACTGACTGTATTTCCATTTTCAGCATTGAGGAATATGTATCGCCAACTATTGCATATGAGACTGAGACGAATGCATGAAAGCGGAGGGAAACCATACTGATGACGTCATCAGTATTTCTGATCGAAAATTTCCCCTTAATTGAGCACTAATATCGAGGCTGAGTGTCTTCACTTGCGTTGACCTTCTTCAGTTAAACTGATCACCTTCAGTTTGTATCTCCTTCAAGATTCAGCAATCCTAATCTTCCACAGAGATCATTGAATCTTTCTTCTGGTAGCGCCTTTGTCAAAACATCAGCTCGTTGGATATTTGTATGAATTTTCTCAACAATAATATCCTTCTTTTCAACATGATCTCGGATAAAATGATGACGCACTTCGACATGTTTGCATCGCGTATGAAGAACTGGATTAAGAAAGATAGCAATAACACTCGAGCTATCACAGAAAATAGGAACCTCTCGTTTTTCTATTCCATAGTCCTTTTGCTGTTGAACGAGCCAAAGAAATTGAGAGCAACAGCTCCCAGCTGCCATATATTCAGCTTCAGTTGTTGAAGTCGCAACTGATGTCTGTTCCTTCGAAAACCACGATATCAGTTTATTCCAAGAAACTGACATGTTCCCGAGGTTGATTTTCGATCAATTTTGCATCCAGCAACCCTGTCAACTTTAGGCTATCATCGGCTGGATACCATAGACCTAAGTCGGGTGTGCCCTTTAGATATCTCAGAATTCTTTTAGCAGCATCCATATGTGCATATTTAGGATCACACTGATATCTGGCACAAGCGCCTACAACATATGAAATGTCAGGATGACTGGCTATAAGATTCGTTTGATCCACTGACTTCCCTTCAGATCCTGGATCAACCTTCCAATTGGTATTCATGGGGATTTTGATAGCCTTCATGTGTTGAACTCCAAACTTGTTGACCAACTCCTTGGTATATTTGGATTGACTGATCAGTATACCTTCAGTCGTTTGCTTTACTTGAAGGCCAAGAAAGAAATTCATTTCACCCATCATAGACATCTGAAACTTTTTGGTCATGATGCTAGCAAATCTTTTGCACAGCTTTTCTGATCTTGATCCGAAAATGATGTCATCCACATAAATTTGTACGAGCAACAACTCATCTCCTTCCTTCAGTGTGAATAGAGTTCTATCCACTGAGCCTTTCTTGAAACCTTGATTGATCAGATACTCTGAGAGAGTATCATACCATGCTCTTGGAGCTTGCTTCATCCCATAAAGAGCTTTCTTCAGCCTGAACACCTTATCAGATCCTGCGGTTTCGAATCCAGGAGGTTGTTCCACGTAGACTTAGTCAGTCAATACTCCATTCAGAAAGGCACACTTCACATCCATTTGATGAACCTTGAATCTCATGTGCACGACATAGGCTAGGAATAGTCTGAATGCTTCAAGCCTTGCAACTGGAACGAAGGTCTCATCATAATCAATCCCTTCTTATTGACTGTATCCTTTGGCAACCAGTCTAGCTTTGTTTCTGACGACTATCCCCTTGTCGTCCTTCTTATTCTTGAAGACCCACTTTAGACCAATGACTTTCTGATTGTCTGGTCTATCGACGAGTTCCCAAACTGAATTTCTGGCGAATTCATTCAGTTCTTCTTGCATGGTGTTCGTCCAATGAGTACAACTGAGTGCCTCCTGCTCTTCTTTGGGTTCAGTCTGAGAGAGAAAATAGCTGAACTGCTCCGACTTATCAGTGGACAATTGATCCATCGAACTGACAAGGTTGCATACTGATCTTCTGGTTTTGACTCGATCAGATGGCTCGCCAATTATGTTCTCTGGAGGATGACTGTCTTACCATCTTCTGTATCTTCTGATTTCTTCTGGTGAAGGTGGACCGTCTTCAGGAGGAGGATCTTGATGAGACTGAGACTGAGGCTGAGACTGATCAGCTTCAGTGTTGATTCCCCCTTGACTGATGCTTCCTGGAGAGTTTCCAGAGTTAACTCCGCTTGGAATGTGATCAGTTTGAAGAGAAGCTACTTCAGTTTTCTTTTCTTTTTCTTCAGGACTCCAGATAAACACTTCATTATTCTCAGTCATAACTGCTTCAATACTCTTTGAGGGTTGTCCTAAGTCCTGTTTCCTGAAATTAACACCAAATTCATCAAATACAACATGAGGTCTTACTTCCACAACTAAAGATTACAAGTTAAAAACTTGATAGACTTTGCTCGATTCTTCAGTTCCTGAATATCCAAGAAATCGTCCTTGGTCAGCCTTGCTATCGAAAGTCCTTAACTGCTTCTTATCATTATTGTGAATGTAACACAAACTACCAAAAACATGAAAATAATGGATGGAAGGCTTCCTGTTATTCCATATCTCATATGGAGTCTTTCCATGCCTTTGAGTGAGAAACAAACGATTCTGAGTATAACATGCGGTGTTGATTGCTTCAGCCCAAAATTTGAGGGGCATATTTGATTTAGCAAGCATTGTGCGAGCAACATCCTTCAGTGTTTTGTTCCTTCTTTCAGCAAGCTCCATTTTGTTGAGGAGTTCTGGCGGCAGAGGTTTGATGACTGATCCCTTTGTCTTCATAGTATCCACGAATGACAGCATTTAGGAATTCAGTCCCTCTGTCTGATCTTATGTTGATGACGTCAGTCTGTTTTTCAGTACTGAGTCACTTCAGCAGCTTGTCAGCTTCTCCAGCGTTTCACTTTTCTTATACATAAAAACAACCTAAGTATAGCATGAGAAATCATCTACTACTACGAGAGTATATTTTCTACCATTATAGCTTCTGGGTGAGACTGGAGCAAAGAGATCCATGTGGACAACCTAGAGTATCTTTTCCGAAGAGTAGGTTGTCTTTGCTCTGAATGAAGCTCTGGTTTGCTTTCCTCGTTGACAAGCTTCGCACACCTGCTGCTTCTGAAAGGTAATCCGAGGAAGTCCTTCCACAAGCTGGTGCTTTGCGAGTTTATTGATGGTTTTGAAGTTTAGGTGATTCAGCTTCTTGTGCCACAACCAGTTGACATCAGTGCTGGCCTTTGAGACTAGGCACGTTTCTAGAGAGCATTCTTCCCAGGAAACCACATAAAGGTTTCCCTGTCTGACGCCTTTCAGTACCACCTTCTTCAGTGAGTTCTTCACTGTGAATTCATCCTTTTTTATTTTTACGGCGAACCCGCTATCACAAAATTGACTTACAGACAAAAGGTTATGTTTAAGAACAGAAACATAGCTAATATTATAGATACATGCGTTACCCATGTTTAGTACACCGTATCCTTTTGTCTCTCCCAGTGAGTTGTCTCCAAATGCTACTTTTGATCCAACATTCTCTACATACTGAGTCAGATACTCCTTGACTCCAGTCATGTGTTTGGAGCAACCATTGTCCAGGTACCAGGTTGTCTTGGGGGCATGCGCATCTTCTTTCTTCTTGTTCTTCCTCCTGGTTTTACCCTGCAAGAAAGATGATCTTTAGGTCCCCATTCAATGTTTGGGTCCTTGCGCGTTAGTTGTTCCTTTCGGAACCCAGATTTGTCTGATAAT
>JAYJMF010359928.1:0-10107 GCA_036873715.1 Salvia sclarea | reverse complement strand
TTTCTATATAGAAGCATAAATTATAGTAGTAATTAAATATATATGTAAAGATTGATTCTAACCATTAAAATAAAAAAATAATAATCATAATTATTTTTACACCAAATACCCTAATTAGTATATAATGTGAAAATTGTGATGCGAAATTTGATATTGGTTGCACATCATTGTGGAAATTACACTAAGAGGCGAAATGGATATTTTTCTAAAAATGGCATAAGTGTCTTCTTATCATATAAATAATTAGATATTTAATATATTTTTATATTTATGATTAAAATATCTCATAAAAACATCACTCGCAAGGACATATATAGACCAAAGTAACGAAACGCCACTATATGCCAATCATTGAGAGAGAGAGAGAGAGAGAGAGAATCTGGAAATCTTAAAAGACTAGACTTTTAAAATTAGAGTGCTGAGTTTGAAGTATATAGACATGCTACATTTGACATTTGAGGATATCGACCCCATTAGTTTAAAATGGTAAGCAATTATAAGTGGGTATATATAGGCAAAGTGTTTTGTGGCTATTGAAAAAACAAAAATGTCAATATTGCCTGTATATTAACCTACATGTGCGCCTAGCTACACCTTTGTATGTATATACATACACAAAATATATTGACAGACTTTATCATGTATGTACTTCAATTAATTGACTTTGTAAACTTCATACGTTATTTAATCTCCATAAACTAATTTGCTGGTATATAATTTCAGCAGCCAACAATTTACATCGTCGAAAAGATTAATTGACAGACGTACTTATTTTTTACGGGATATTTCCACCTCTACAAATTTATGGCGTGTAAAATTCTGATCAAAACACAATTACTTTATATGGTTACGTTGTACTGATATCTATAAGACTGATAACAAACAAAATCTTAATTAATATTGATGCATTCATTGTTTGCATGCTCGTTAACTATTTTTTTTTATAAATGAAATTTGCATCATATACTAGTAGTACTTGTTGTAAAATAGTTATTTTCTTCTTCTTAAACTTTAGGATTAATTGTTTTAAATACACAAGTTTTTGTCCGTTTTAATTTTACATGAATTTTCATTTTGTATGAGTATATGTTACTACAATTTTCTTCTAATTTAATCATCCTATCAAATCAAAATTGATGCGACTACTTAAAATACATGGTTATAGTCCAAATTCGAAAATGACATAGTATATGTCTTTGAAAACTCAAAATGACATGTTATACTAAATTAAGTGCTAAGTTACTAATAACCCGATAAGAAACATTGGGTTCCACCATATTAATTAGAGACCATGGTTAATTAGTAGTACATATTTTTTCAATCGAATTCCTTCTGATGGTTGCTTTTCTATACCCTGCACACAGACACGCATACACCAAAAAACATGGCAATTTCAACTAGGGTTTTCCAAACATATACTCCTTCGGCTTATTAGTAATGACTTCTATTTTTGGACACATATATTGAAAAAGTAGTTTTTTGTATAAAGTGGTGAAGCTCAAACATTTCAAGGCATATTTTTTTATTGTGTCATTCTTAATTGGACAACCCAAAATAGTAACAAATAAGCAATTGGAACATGAGCATGTATGGGAGAAAAAGAAAAGTTTGAATGGAGAGTAGCACATGTCATATAATATCAAAGAGTTTTCTCATTCAATAATAAAATATTGTGTATAAAATACAAATATTTGTATAGAATTGTATAGTGATATAGTATATATATATGATTTTTGAAGAGTACCGACCTAACAAACACACCAGTACTAAACCAAATTATACGACATATTGTTGTTGGTAGTTATTATGCATATCCTAAAAATAGAAACTTGTCACAATTAAGTGATATTTGAGGAAAATCTTATAGATATATTTGTGAGCGTAACTAAATTTTGTCACAATTACAATATCAACAATTTTATGACAAATCTCTTAATATCATTTGGACGAATAATTTTGTTTATAGTAAATGATGATTTTCTTCCAATCATATGAAATCTGCACGAAATATTTGCGCCAAAAGTTGTGTGATTTCTTTGGGAAATTCTATAGAACGTTTAAATCTAATAATATATCCACCTTTCGCTTATAATATTATCAATTACAGTATAAAATTTCTCGGCTTCTCCTTGTTACCTTTATGAGTGTTTCCGTAACAATGCCACAAGCTCGAATGCCGATGGGTCTCCTACATGATTATTTTTATATATTTTTATTCAATTTTGTTTACTTTAATTTTATTTTTTAATTATAAGTTAAAGTCTATTCCATCCTACTTTAAACCAAAGTTAGGGTACATACTTCATTAATTGGATAAATATCACTTTAAATCTCATGAATATTTTCATTACTGCATAAAAGTTATCCTATTTTTTGGAATACAAAATTTTATAAGAGTTGAAAATTAATATAAAGTAATACTCCCTCCGTCCCTTAAACATATATTTCCTCTAGAATATTTTTGGCATAATACTAATAGTTGGCAGTTTATATAAATATTTTTGATAGCTTGGAATATTTTTTTATAAATTATGTACAATATGAATTTTAAAGTGATAGTATTTACTTTAAATTAACTTTTCTTCACTCACACACTATCTATCAACTTTTTATTATTAAAATTTGTGTCATCCACCATATGATATTTTTGATGGATGAATGAATATTTTTTATGAATTTTATTATTAAAAAATAATAAAACACGTTTGAACATAAAAAAATTGTGGAATACAAATCTGCAAATCAACCCACCGAAAACACGACAGCCTGTCTATTGCAAGGATAATAGAAAGTGGAAACTGAACTGCTAAAGGGTACATTTTTTTCTTTTTCTTCTTAAGTCAGTTTTACTATTAAAGAGGTACAAATGTTCCATTATTATTTATATTTCTTGGAGAAGGTTCAAGAAGAAAGGCACAACTATACTCTAATGTTTATTAATTTGTAAACATTATTCTTTATCAATTTGTGTTTTGAGAGGGGTGGGATCATAGCCAAATCAAAACCGATGTTACGGTCACGGTACCCCAAGAGCCCTGTAAATCAAAGAGGGAAAGAAATTTCGTTTTCCTTAAAAAACAAATGAATTTTACTTGTATTTTTATCATTATGAGTATTAGCATTAAGTTAATCTATAAAAAGAGTCTAGCTCGCGAGTCTGAATTAATTTTTGAAGAAATAAAGTTTGTACATAAAAAAGTTTGTACCGTGCGTTTCTACTTTTGATATTAGTAGTAATTTTTTGAAGTTTGAAGTAATTGGAGCATTAGAAAAAGTGTGCCGAAAATTAACAGTTATAGGACGGCAACCCTATTTAGATTTTAGAAAGGGGGAATCATGTCAGATAGATATATATAGGCTTCACTGAAATTAGATGGTCTAGCAAGCTCCCCTCCCCTACCAACTATAAAGTCGCTAGATTAGTATTTTCCACTTATGTCATCACTCCCACAATCCAATCCAACTAATGAATTTGCTTTCATTAATTTTTGATCAATTCTGTAAACCATAAAAAGACGTGGGGGGAGGGAATTAGCATTATTTCCATGATTTATGAAGGAACGAAACCCAAAGCAATTACTATACCAATCCAAAATATAGAAAGCTCAATCATATATCTAGATGTAAATGCCTGCAGGTTAATAGCAAATGGAATCTTCTCCAAAAGAACTAAAACTCAACCTAGACTTGTTGCCTGATCCAAAACTAAATTCAAGACCAGAATCATCATGGTTCGAGGCACTGCTTGTCGATGGAAACGAGAAAACAACACTTGGTGCCGACTTGTTAGTGCCAAAACTGTAGGAGGGAATACCAGGCGTTCCACTTGCTGAAGAAGAGGGCGTCATAGAGGGAGTTGGCGGTTCCAAGAGCACACCTGCAGAAGCAGTGAAAGGGAAAGTGAACCCCACTCCGTTGTCCGCAGAAGCTGCCCGCAATTCAGCCCTCTTGGTAAAAATTGATGGCAATGAGGGTTTTGTCCCATGATTCTTCAAGGCTTCTACTTCAGTTGTCTTTGCATCCTGCCCATTACTTTGAGGAGGAAGAGAAAACTGTGAACCCGTCTCAGTTTGTCTATGATTAGGCGTGCCAAGCGCATTCTGCAACAAGGAGCTGTTCATTATTTACCAGGTGGAGAAGCATTCGAGCAAAACCGAAATCCAAATTAAATCTAATGAACACATAGAGAACTTGATTGCTTATAAGGCATATGCTTGGTCAAATTTCAGCTTGTTGGCATCTACCATTTTCTGGGGGATAAAATTATGCTGTCATTTTGGAACCCTATTACATTTAGGTTGCTCAAAATCACATTTACTACCCAAGTCACAACATCATCTTAGGTAGTCAACTGTAATAGGATTAGGATTAACTAATTTAAATACCAGGAAACTCTAAACAAGAACTTACAAACATAGAAAAAGATTAAATACCTTATTCCAGTTTTGGTCCTGAGGATCGGAAGTTCCTTTAAGACCAAAAACAGGCATTGCGTTTCCACTGGGTGTGCTGTTCGAAGAGCCAGTAAAAGCTTTAGCAATTCCAGCGGCTGCATCTTTTGCTTCGTTAATTCCTTTGGCATGAAGATTTCCTGAAAAATTGAACTTGCTGCTACTTTTATTAAATTCCGAAGTGAAGTTTGGGACCGATATATCAGTATTCTTGTGGGAAGCAGGGCCCTGAATATGTGCTGAGCTTCTATTATCTACATTACTGATATCAGTGGCATCAGGAGAAGATCTCCATGCAGTCGCCAACTTCAATTCGGCCTCCTTCTGTTTAGGGGTGGGCTTGTTTCGATCGAGGAATTCCAGTGCTTTCCTAGCTGCCTGACTAGCGGATAAATTTGTGCTTGACATGCTTCTATCAGAGGGACGAGACACATTCTCCCCTGACCAGTATTTAGATACACCACTAGTTTCACCTGGTACGATATTCTTTTCTGCACTAGGCAAAAAACCTCCAAATTCTTGGGTTGTTGGCGCTTTCTGAGGAATTTCTTTAGGCGAACTCGGGAAAATGGATCCTCGTGGACGTACTTCAGAAACAAAGTTATTCCTGATACGACGAATAGGTCCCACAGAACCATAGGCATCAACTGCCTCACTCCTCAATTTCACCTGAAAGTCATTTAAATTCATTATATGCAAAACCACAAGTCCAAAACATATTGAAGGCCACTTTCATTAATATCACCACTGATCATAAGAATCAATTAGTAGGTCTTGATTATACAACGAGAAATTTCTTCGGAACAGCCTATGGCATCACCCAATGGAATGAGCTGCATGATATTATGAGAAATGCAAAACTACCTACTCATAGGGGGAATGAGCATGATATTATGAGAAATGCAAAACTACCTGCTCATAGGGGGATGCCTGAGATTTTTCAAAGGGAGTTGATGTGTTTGCATACCCACTATCAGCTTGCAACTGAATCACCCAAAAATGCACAGTAAAAATGAGTAATCCCAACAATAATATTTAACATATTCTGGCAATGTAATGATGTATACCTTGGTTTTGGATTTTGACTGTATGGTTCTAGAATAGGGGGTTCTAGGAAAATCTTGAAGCCTACTCCTCCCCCTCAGACTCTGTGGTGTAGTATGACCATGACGATTGTGCACCACAGAGCCAGGCCAACATATAGATGGCTTAGGTGAAGGTGATGGCAGAAGTAGCGGCTTTCTTGCAAACTCACTGGTTGGTTGAGCTATTTCATCATTAGATGTTAAATTTTGAAGATCTTGGCCTGCTCCAGTAGTACGATGAGCCATATATGCACGAGCAATATCCATTGGGGAAGCACTAACTCCAACTGGAACCTGCACCATTTTTGGACAGCAATATGTCTGCTCAAAAGTAATTAACATAAATAGTAAAATAGATACAACCAGCTGTACCTAATCTGTTCAGATTCCACTGCATTAACTTTAGAAAAAAAACTGCAGATACAGAAATATGCACTCACATTTGACTTTTCACAAGAATAATCAATCACAGTTCTCTCAGTATATTTCAGTTTCCCTTCAGAAGGTGTTTTAAGTAATTCAGGCATCCATGGAACCAGTTGAGCAGCTCCTTCAGCATTACTGTTTGATATTTGCTCCTCCTCCTTGTTCACCCTGGAATTCAGTACCTCCATCAAATGAGTGATTTCCTCCCTGCATTATACCAGCTGAATCAGATGGATTTTTTGAGTTCTGGAGAAGAAATTCACGAAATCATATATTTCCACATGTACAACTGGCAATGACTATATCCACTAATAATGAATTTCAGAAAATTACACACTGAGGAAAATTCAGCTATGAAAAGACACCACCCGCCAATTGCAATGATAAGTGAACTCAGAGCCATGGCGACAGATATGCAGAACTGATAAAGATCAACAAGACTGGAAAATAAGCTTCACACCAATTGTGGCAAACATCACTAGCATAGTAGCATATAGTATACTTTTATCTTCTGCTTTTGATCAAACGAGCATATTTCGGAAGAGTTCAGATTGGTGTTTCTGCTCCTTTGAGGGACAAACAAGTTTAAATACATGAAACTAGAGTAATACAGATAAATTTGTAGCTTGGAAATGGGGAATACAAAGTGCAGAGACTTGTTTTCGCAGTTATTCCCCATGATTGTATATTGGAGTCTGAAGGTGATACAAAAAGTGCACCATGTTGAAGATTCAAATGTGCAAAAACTGCATGCACTGTGAAATCTGAAATGGGATGACTACTTCCATTTCCCCCCCACAAAGTAAATCATGTTGAAAGTGGAAAAACAGTCAAACAACCGTATTTCCTTCATAGTAATACAGAACTATCTGAAGCCTTGCTTTGATTAGTCTATGTTTTAGATATATCGATAGTTCAATGTGCATTAGAATGCTTGTGACCATACATTCTTAAAATCACACAGTATACACCACCTCAATACCAATGTGGAATATAAACATTTAGCATAAACTATCTGAAAATCATAATTAGAAATCAAAAGGGAACTTTTAAATAACAAAGATCAACAAGGAAACGGCAACGTTATAAACGTCTAAATCCTCATACAAAAAATATATATTCAAAACAATCAGTTGCTGCACATTCAGAGTCCAGCAATACGGCATGGTCGCATATTAACCAATGGCTAAATCAATCGAATTAATAAAGCCCCAACAGCGAAAATTAATCCCCAAATATCGAACTTTCAAAACTAAAATTAGGGCAAAGCTCCGAAATCTGAAAAGAGTACCTAGTAAAAGTGTTGCCTTTAATCAACTCCTCGATTCTGGCAAAATCAGAATCATACCGACTTCCATCCTTTTCTTTAGTAGATCTGAGCACTGTAGACTGCACAAAATTCATAAAATATCACAAACAAATTGAACGTTGTTAAAAATAATGATATAAACAAGGACTTCCCGACTACAAAAAACCAAGAAAATGGGAAGAAAATAAGGTGAATGCAGAATTCAGAATTGGAACCTGAGTGGTTTCGTGCAAATTAGTGCCGGAAATATTCATGATTTTGCAACTCAAAATTCAATGACAACACAGAGAATTTTTTTTGCTGTATTTTGTGGCGGCCGATGTTCGACACATTCATAATCGACGATGGCTCTTTTATTTACAGAGTGAGAAAAATTCACTAATTAGTTATTTACTTCTATTTAAATCCCTAATTAGTAATTTTTCAGTGGCGGGTGCGAATAATAATGGCCAGAGGCCCAGAGAAAGATTCTAGAGGGAGAAAAATCCTCAAGTTACATTCACTTACTTTGCATTTAATTGTGATTTTGTTCTAAAGATATTATTTACATTGAGATTTTTCTTATATATGTATATCATATTAGAAGTTTGTCAAGGATAATTTAGATTAAGTTACTTTATAAGAAGTTTGTTTTTGGTTAGTAGTTGCTAGCATTTTTTAGAGAAATTGCTAGCATTGCTAGTCAACTATATATTGTACTGGAATTTTTATGTGAGAGAAAAGAAAAAAAAAATGAGTGTTAGAACTAAATTCAATATTAAATTAAAGTAATATAATACTTAATACTTTTAATCGAAGAAAGAGGAAAATTGATGATTTGAGTATTCAAAAGGGGATACAATATGACACTTTCACAAGGTCATGATTCACAATTTAGTAATCCATCGATCTAGGGGTGTCAATGAGTGGGTTTTACCCGGACCGGACCGGAACCGTTCATTACCCAATGACTTAAAAAGTTTTGGTTCCGATTCCGGTTTTCGACCCGGACCGCTCAGACCCAAAACCTAATTGGTCTAAAACTGGTCCGGACCGCTCGTTCCAGTTCTGGTCCGACCTGGACCGTCAATTTTTTTTTTTAAGATATTACTATTACTATTATATTTTTGGCCATAGTTTGTATGGTTACGGGTAAGTAATTATAATAATATTAATATTTAGTTAAGCTTTATATTTTAATACTCTTTAGTATTTAATTATGTTTTATTGTTCATTTATGTAATTTAAGTTTATTTATATTATTTAGAAAAACATTCAATTTTAATAATTATTCCATCACACGAATCTCGAGGCGTTTCTTTTAGGCACCGAATGAAGGAGATAATGTTTAAGGGTTTAAGTGTGTTGATAATAAAGTCAAAAAGTGATTATATGTATATTTTTAATTCTTTATTCAATTTGTATTTAAAGTTTTTATTTTTATAAATTTTTTTTTTTTTTTTTCAAAACCTATTTTAAGTTCAACATATTTAATTTAAATTTTTTTTAAAACCTAGGATTTTGACTGCCACCGACGAGATTAGTTCGATTACTCGTGTTAGCAAATTCGAGATTAGTTCGATTACTCGTGTTATTAAAATCTTGATTTGGTTTGTTACTTGTATTATCAAAATCGAAATTAGTTTGATTTGCATGTAAATCGATTAACAGTAACATTCTCGACTTTTTCTATTCACTTATCGTTCAAAAACGACAACTTTCTCTGATAGCTTCGTATCGCAAAAAAAAAGTGAATGAAAATGGTCGTGCTGCGTTCATATCCTTTCTCGAACTTTGAATCCAAGAGAAAAATGTCGACTTTGAATTAGGCTCAATTAGCTCTCAATTTTTATGTTTAAAAATCCCTAATTTTCACCTAATTATTTCTATAAAAGGAAATGTCTCATGTTTCGTGGGACGGATCAAGTATTATTCTAGGAACATGTGTAAAACAATTTATGTTATTCAACGAACATGATTTTGTTAGTTACATTTGAGAGCTCCGGTACATCGATCGGTAGGGGTGTCAACGGCCGGTTTTTACCCGGACCGGAATCATTGAATTTTCTACAGTTCCGGATCCGGAACCGCTCAACTTATACTATTGATTTTTGGGATATCCTCTTGCTTTTTCTCAATTCTTTAGTTTGTGGTGTTCATTACAAAATGCAAATTAGTAGTAACAGTAATATTTTTTAAAATGGGAATGAAAATGAAGTTCATTATTTCGATAATTCTTCTTCACCTGCATGATGTGATGTAACTTTCTTTACCCATATAGGAAAGAGAGTGGGAGATTTACTCACATAATTTGGATATAGATAATTTGGCTAATATACTCATATAGGAAAGAAAGTGGGACATTTAAAAATAATAATAATAATAGTAATAACTTTAAAAAAATATATATATTGACGGTCCGGGTCGGACCAGAAACGGAACGAGCGGTCTGGGCCGGTTCTGGGTCTGAGCGGTCCGGATCGGGAACCGAAACCGGAAATTGTTTCCCCTTTTGAATACTCAAATCATTAATTTTCCTCTTTCTTCGATTAAAAATATTAAATATTGTATTACTTTAATTTAATATTGGATTTAGTTCTAACACTTTTTTTTTTCCTCTCACATAAAAATTCCAGTACAATATATAGTTGACTAGCAATGCTAGCAGTTTCTCTAAAAAAATGCTAGCAACTACTAACCAAAAACAAACTTCTTATAAAGTAATTTAATTATCGTTGACAAACTTCTAATATAATATACATATATATATATATATATATAGGAAATGTATAAAAATAACCATTTTAAGATAGTAAAGATAAAATTTGACCTGTTAATATAAAAAGATAAAAAATAG
>JAYJMF010359897.1:0-10109 GCA_036873715.1 Salvia sclarea | reverse complement strand
GCGGTACCGGTATGACGGTATATACTGAAGCAACGGTATATACCGATTTTTCCGGTATATACCGCGGTACGGTATACCTCGGTATTTGGAAAAGTGATACCTTTACCGTACCAAAAAGTTCGGTATGGTATCATACCTAACCGGAAAATTCGGTATACCTTATATTCGGTATTTTCTGGTAATTTTCGGTACGGTAAGTGCAGTATACCGTTCTTTCGGCAAATTTTGACAGCCCTACTCATAATGTTATATGGGTTTGAGACAGGAACATATAGTAAAATTACTTTTTAAAAATAGATTTGGGACATGTCCGAGCATTCCGACGAACCAATGCAACCGTTTAGGTCAGCAAGACAATGTAACCACGCAACGTTTTGGCGAAGTGAGTCAAGGTGATGTGAACGTGTAGCTTCCCGACGAGGCGAGACAACCCTAATAAATTTAATTTAATTTGACCAAATAAATATTTTTTATTAAATAATTTTTTTGTTCAATTTAGTAATAATGTCTCAATTTTTCTTTGGAGCTATATGAATTGTAGAAGTTAAAATTCAATTGTAAGAGATGTGGATAAATCAATTGTAAAACCTATATATCTCTTTTGGATTTGAGACGAGAACATATGATTTTGAGACGAGAACAAATAGTAAACTTATTTTTTTAAATAGATTTGGGGCAGTACAAGCATTCCCACGAGTCGATGCAGTCGTGCAGTGTTTCGGCGAGATAATGCAACCACGCAGTGTTTCGGTGAGGCGAGTCAAGGTGATGTGAACGTGGAGCTTTCCAATGAGGCGAGACGACCTTGATAAATTTAATTTAATTTGACTAAATAAATATTTTTGATTAAATAACTTTTTTGTTCAATTTAATAATTATGTCTCAATTTTTCTTTGTAGTTTTATGAATTATAGAAGTTAAAGTTCAATTGTAAAAATTATAGATAAATCAATTGTAAAAGCTATAGATCTCTTTTGTAGTACTCCCTCCGTCCCTCAATTGTTGGTGCATTTTTTTTCGGCACGAGAATTAAGGAGAGTTGAAAAAGTAGTGTAAGTTGTATAAAGTAGTGATAAGAATATATTATATTTAAAGTTGTGTGTGTGGTAAAAATGTCCAAAAAAGGAAATGCACCAAGTTGGTGGGACATTCCAAAAAGGAAAGTGCACCAACAATTGAGGGACGGAGGGAGTATGTTTTAATTTTTCAATGAAAATTAGAGCAAAAAGAGGCATAAAAATATCAGCGTAAAATTTTCAAGAAATACATTAGTTGTAGTTTATCACAAAAATCGTTAGTACAATGACACAAGTCGTAGCCATAGTTAGATAATATTTAGGTCAAAACTATTTTATATAATAATAATAATAATTATTATTATTATGATTATTATTATTATTAAAATCATACATATAACCTTGATACAAATTATCACTTTTATAATAAGAATAATTATAAAGTAAAATGATTCCGGTCGAGTTTTGACGGTAATACTCTATCGTTGAAGAAGTTAAAATGCACCCATAGCCCACATGAATACGATAATCCCTAACTAAAGGTTTGACCAGACAAACCTCCAGAAATCAAAACCCTAATCAGACACCATATTATGGGCTTTATATAAACTAAGCAAAACCCTCCCTTTCGCAAAGGGGCGGCCGAGTTGAACACAAAACCCTAATTTCACAGACACCAGGAGCTTGAGTAGCAATGGCTGTCCCGCTTCTAGATAAAATAATCGTCAAGAAGAGGGTGAAGAAATTCAAGAGGACGCAGAGCGATCGGTTCGTTTCAGTCAAGGTATTTTTGAATTTCTGTTTCCTTCTAACTTCCGAAATTGGGGTTCAGGGGATATGATGACAGTATATATGTCGCCCCAGTCTTAATTTGCATCTAATCCTAAGATGTAATATGGTGATTGACACTCTATCTGATTCCTCTATAATTTCGTCTTTGTTTTTTGATTTTTTTTTATAAAAAACATTTTGAAGTTTGTAATTTGAGAAATTCAAGAAGAGGCGTGATGATACTTACCCATACACCAATTCTGTATTTGGATGATGAATATTGAATCATGCACTACCATCTGATCTCTCTTGCTCATCCATATTTACATAGATACTATTTTGTACTGTGTTTTGCTGCAATGCATGCTTGTGTATTAAACCCGTTGCATCAATCCATGATGAAGCTGAATAGTGGCTGATTTTTTGTGATTATCATAAATATTTTCACCATCTTTCGGCTGAGGTTGCTGTCACGGATAATGTTTAATTTATCTAATATTTTATTTGGTTAAATACATACTATCTGCCTGTGGTATCTAATGTCCTGAATTATCTGTTTCTGGACATCTCGTTTTAAGGGCAGAAATTAACTTTGGGAACAGGTCTTGCGACACAGATAGCTTCTGAATTATAAGCTTTCTGTTACTTTAATCCTGCTTATATATTTTCATTTGTCAAAATTTGATTGTCTAAGTTATTCTTTGTTTCAGTTTGAATTTGAGCGTCGGGGCTGACTGCTTTGGTTGTGGTATCTGTGACAGACAAACTGGCGAAGGCCGAAGGGTATCGATTCCCGGGTGAGGAGAAAGTTCAAGGGATCCGTATTAATGCCCAACGTTGGGTACGGATCCGACAACAAGACCCGCCACTATCTACCCAGCGGTTTCAAGAAGTTCCTTGTGCACAATGTTAAGGAGCTTGAGTTGCTCATGATGCACCACAGGTAATAAGATTTGTCATTGTTTTCAAGCTGTTCAAATCTTGATTTCTAAATAACAATTGTTGTAAATATCAATCAGGATATACTGTGCTGAAATTGCTCACAACATTTCCACAAGGAAGAGGAAGGATATTGTTGAACGTGCTGCTCAGCTCGATGTTGTAGTCACCAACAAGCTTGCTCGTCTTCAAAGCCAGGAGGATGAATGAGCTCTGTCAATATATTGCTTTGCTGAGTTTTGCCCTGTAGTGCCACCAAGCTTTGTGGTGTCCTTATCTATTTTGATATTTTCGTTTGGCATTGCGATAGCTCTTGTTTGTAAAAGATACTATATAATACTGGATTCTGCACGCTCTTGAGCTATCAATATGTTCCCGACCTGTTTTGTGAAGTAGTAAAATTTTGTTAAAAAATAGATACACTTGACTGGGCTCTTGTGATATCTCATCTCACACTGTCTCTAGTCTCTACTCTGTGATTTTCCTTTTAAGTGAAACAAGAAAAGAATTTAGTAAAAAAAGTGAGGTAAAGGCGAATTGAATTTGTGCATATATTTCTTTTTACTGGCGTGAACACAAAGCATCATCATCTTTACAACCAACCCCACAGAAACAGAACATACAATGCTACAAGAAAGGAACCTGAAACTGAGGGCGCTTATAAGCTCTGTTTGGACCAGAAAAATATTGCAGCAGCCGAAATGAAGTTGCGAAGAGTAGCTCGGGTGCTTTTGCTCCTCAACTTGTGCATGTACACAGTTGTTTTGGTTCTTGGCGGTTGGGCCGTCCAAAGAGCTATCGACCACGGCTTTGTCATTGGTAAAACATATCTCAAACTCAACTTGCATCGTCGTATCTCTTTCACTTTGATTGAACAAGTAAAGGTTTGGAGACAGGTAAAGGTTTGAATCTGCCTCCGCATTTCTCCCCGATATACTTCCCCATGGGAAACGCCGCCACGGGATTCTTTGTCTTCTTCTCTTTGATTGCCGGAGCCGTGGGAGTGGCTTCTGCCATCAATGGGCTCAACCACCTTCAATATTGGGGCATACAGAGTTTACCTGCAGCTGCCGCGGCCAGCACCATTGCTTGGACTCTTACTCTTCTGGCCTTGGGGTAATTAACTTCTCTCTTTTTCTCCTATTTGCTTTTATGGGAGCCAATGGTGTTTGTTATTTCACAGATTTGCGTGGAAGGAGATTGATTTGAGCGGCAGAAATAGCCGTTTGGTGAGTTGAATAAATACTGGATTTGCCTTTAGATTTTGGCAAAAGAAATGTCTGAAATGATAATGTTTTGTTGCAGATAACAATGGAAGCTCTCATCATAATCCTGTCTGCTACTCAGCTCTTCTACATCGCCGCCGTCCATGCAGGTGCATCGAATGAGGTTGCTTAGAGGAAATGGCTGTGCTTTTTCTTCTTGCTTCATCTTTATTTCTAGGAGTTTTCTCTATTCGTTTGTGTTTATATGAATACTAGAAAGCATCGTGTATCAGGATATATATAAGTAGAGATGGGATTAATTTGAGTGGACCAAATCAAATGAAAAAAGGACCACTGTTGCAAAATACTTCACATTTTTATTAAGCATACGAATTTCACATGAAAAAAGTCTATCCAGTGCAGAATCAACAAGAAAGCAGACCGTAGAACTAACTTTCAGCTGCTTTCGCTACAGTTCAAAAATTAAGCGCAGAGCTGACCACTTAGCCGCCGTTTTTTATGATGGAAGTCTCCACAACTTCTCTAAGGCACAGTCCTTTGATGTCATTCCTCTCTGATTCTGCTTCAAAAAGACTCGAGGATTTAGCAAATACAATCAAATGCATCTTCTCTTGTAGCGAACCAGAAACTATTGAGTTGCAGAGAGATCAACTAACTAAACATTGCATTATGTGACTAATGAAGTGCTAATGAGTTTTGAGACAATGCTTTTACAGAAAGGAATTCCATAGACTTTTTCAAGGTGTAGCGTATAACCAACTCAGGCAGGGGCAGTGTTTATAATTATACATAGATACTATATGATAATACATCCTCAAATCCTTAAATCATGGCATTTTGTGTCAGAAGCGTCAAGAAAGGAAATACTGATAATTTTTATGCCATGTAAGTTTGTAACTCAACCTCACGACCCAACATGAACATAAATGGTAGAAACTGCTTTCTGTAACCAATTATGAAACACAAAGATATTGAGCTTTCAGAGGGAAATTCACCTTTGATTAATCACCAGACCCCGAAAATACTTCAAGTAACCCACAACAACTCTTCCATGATGCCTTTTGAACTGGATATGGAGAAGGAGCCGCCGCTGGCTGCAGAAAAGGAGAAATAAAAGACTTATTATAGCATAACGTTTCTTGCAGAATACTTCAATATGTTCGAGGGGTTCAGAGGCGACGAACACCTGAGTAACGTCAGAATCTTTAACGTGTTGTGCACCATTATCCGAAGCACCTCTAGGCTCAATGCACGGAGATGGCGATCCATCATCATTTTCTTGTGCAACACATTCCTTTGGATCTAAGGTTTTTGGAGTGCTCGCAGTTCTTCCAACATCTGCTTCTTCCACGGATGTGCGTATGCTTTCTTCAGCAGAACAAGACTTTTTCTCCCCATTTTCCTCGAATGTGGATTCAACAACATGAGGAGGCGCGGAGATGGCGGCTTGAGAAAGCACATCAGATTCTATGGCAGCAGGGACACTTTCCACCATTGAATCATCAGCCTCGGTAGATAAAGAATCACGAACAGGCTCAACTGACTTTCCAGACAAAGAATTATCAATTTCCACTGATACATCAGAAGCAATGCTCGATTCAGCTTGCCCTTTCTCGATTCCAAGGCTTTCATCATCTGAACTGCTGCCACCACAACTCCCAGTCCAAGATGATCCTCCATCATAAGGCTTCCTGTTCGCCTCATCATGGACATCAATTTCATCCTCACCCTTGAGCTCCTTCTCCACCCCCACTTGCTCTTCCCCATTGGCAATTCTCGATACTTCCATGGAAGAAGCACCTCCGGCCTCTGCTTCATTAGAAAGCTTCTCGGATGTAGGGGAGCCAACATTGCTCTCTCTATCATCTTGCCCCTTCACATCCTCATCCCCTGCCATAGTTTCAGTCATTTGAAAAACAAGTCAACTCAAACAAAGCTTGATTCTCAGATCCATATAAATTTTCAAATGTGAAGAGGGGGAAAAAAAAAAAGATGAAAACAAACATAACTTCTTCATTTAACATTGTATCCATGGCATTCACCAATAATCAGAAATTTCATACTTATAATTCTGAGTCAAAGAAAACAAAGCTTAGCAACTATACGCTAGGAACCTACTTAAAAGTATTGAAAGCACAAACACAAGCAAATATAATACAGCACATAAGCGAAGGGCAAGTGATGCCCAATCAAGAAGAAGAATATTTTATTACAAAAATTGCAAGAATCGCCACAATAAGAAATCATTAAACGAGTAAATAAGTCGAGAAGAAAAATGCTTTGCACGCAATAAAGTAAAAGATTTGAACCATGAGTGTGAAGAGAAGTAGAATGAGAGTGATTGTTGGAAGGATGTTGATTTTCCTTCTTCTTCTTGGCAGCTTTTCGCTTCTTGGCACCTGAGGGCATGATGATTGAGTGTCAGAATAGTTGAAATCTACAGGTATGGATCAAAATTAGAGCCGAGTTGTTTGATTCTCTCTCTAGTCTAAATTAAAACTGTGATTTGGTTTGGTGTGTTGAAAAATGAGAGTAAATAAGACAAATAGAGGTTGGTAGGGGCGAGATTGAGAAGAGAACACAACTCAGAACAATCCAGTACTATAGAGTAGAGCCTATGGCATTCGCCTGCTGTCTCCTGTCCATAGATTTCTTTTCCTTTTTTAATAATATATGGATGACTACTAATAATAATTCAAGCAAATTTACACAAATTCCTAATATGACGAGTTGGTGAAATATATACTATACTACATTTAATGGTTGTGAGCTTTTTCTTGAAGAAAAAAGAACACAAACAACACCCGACCAAATTAGATAAATCTCCCGAGTTCGGTTATTTTTTAACTTATTCTAATTTGTTTTGCGAATTGGTATGATAGAGTAGTTATGTTTTTTCTAAGTTACTTATTCAGTGACGAATTTATATGTCTAGATGTAATATAAAAGCGTGGTATTGTTACGCATAAATTTATTATAATAGTGAAATTGAAGGGCATGGGCAATGAATGGAGGACAAGTGGGGAACGTCAAGGATAGAAAATGAAGAGGGGAGGTACATGACAAGTGGTGGGAAAAATGCCATGTAAATAAATACTATGTACATATTAATGAAGCCATCATACCACATGATGTCTCTCGTCACGCCCCACACCACACCCACAGTATCTCAACTCAAAAACTATAACGAATTTAAGAGACGAGTCCCTTTAGTCAATATCTAAATTTCAGAATATGAGACTAGATTCGAAAGAAATGAATTAGAATGATGAATGCTGATTTTCCAAGTCGAGTTTGACTCATCATATCTTTTTCACTACTACCTATTTTTATGAGAGTAAAAGATGGTAGTTATAGAAATAGACGAAAAGCCCAAATTCTGGGCCTGTCTGGCCCACTTAGTTAACACATTTGCAAATAATATGGGCTTTTTTATATGGGAGTTTATGCTTTCAATTCAAGTTCTGCCTTTGACTGTATAATCTCTCATGTCCTAATTAATACTGGGAAGTTGCTGCCGGAAATGAACAACAGACCTACTCTACTGTATCTTTCTTTGAGTTGGGGAGCTTGAATTGGATGAGATGGGACAAGACTGACCGAATAAGAGGGATGTGTTTTCAACATCTTCACTTGTTCAACTTACTCATGCTTGGAAAGTTTTGTATCTCTCACCTTCATGCTCTATTTTGCAAAGTTATTAAAGCTAATTAAAGAGGGACACTCGCCTTCAGCCGGCCACAATCGGATCCGGGTCAATTGGGCGGATTTGACCCGGTCAACTTTTTTTTTAGTTTTTTTTTAATTTTTTTTAATTTTTATTTTTTTAAATTTTTTTTAAGTATCATTTTTTATACATCAGAGTACCATCTAGGGGCACGACAACAAATAATAGGGGGCGGCAACAAATAATGGGGGGCGGCAAACAACAAACGGCTCCGCCTTCGGCTCCGAAAACGAATATATAGATAATGAGACCGGCGACAATTTTGTCTTTTAGCTCGCTCCGGGTTTGCCTTCGGCTCCCCTCGCTCGACTCATAACTTAGAATAGGAGCGGCAAATAATAATAGGGGCCGGTAAACAACAAACGGCTCCACCATTGGTTTCGAAATTAATATTAAAATTAAAATAAATAAATAAATAAATAAAATAAAAAATTGACCCGGTATCCGGCCACAATGTTGTGGCCGGCCGCATAGAAGTTATTGCCTTCTTTTATAGATAGCTGCTTAGTCTCATTTTGTTGCATCAAAAAACGTTCTAGCGAAAAATCTTTGGCTGACGGCTTAATCACATTACAACATTATAACGAACTCCATATAATATAACCTATTTCGTGTGTGCTATATTTCGTAAAATTTTAATAGGGAAAGGTTTGGTCATGGAAGAAAAATCTACTTATAAGAATTCATCAAATCTTCAGACAAAACATTCAAATGCAATTTCAGTGGTGCATTGGCATCGCCATTAATGGAAGCATTTGATTGATATACTTAATATGATTCACACAACAATCAACTTACTAAACTTAGTTTATTTAACTTCCAATCTATACATGAATCCAGTCTAATACAAAACAAAACTCCAAGTGAAATAAAATTACCTAATCAAATCAAACTAATTGTAATGCACAAACTAATCAAATATGTAATGCATAGAGGCAAAAACTCTCGTGCCCCAATGTATATATACATTGGGGCACGGGAGTTGGATTTAAATAATGTGATGTATATATACATTGATGTATAAGAGTCCACCTCATGGATAAATTAATCAAAAGATCAATGGCTCAAGACGTGGTGAGACTAGACTCTCAACGTAGAAACTCAAAAGCCTGACTTGGAAAAGACTGCTAAACTCATTGCGAACCATAGTGTGATCGCGACTAAGAACCACGAAAGCCGGCCCATATATCAGCAGAACCACTCCCTCTGAAACTATCTCGAGCTGGGCTGAAAACGGGCGGTTTCCAAAGGGCAAATCAAAGGGCACATTCGCCACTTTCAACCAAGACTCCTTCATTATCCAAACACCCAACTCTCTTCTTCCTTGATCGCCACAAACCAAGCTAAGGCATCCCTTAATCTCCCCCAACCACTGCTTCTTCCCCATCTCCAGATCGCAGGCATGCTCCATCGCTCCAAACACCTCACTCTTCAAGTCGAACCAATCAATACTACGAGGATTGAGCCAGTGAATCTTCCCACACGCAAACATCCCACTTTTTCCATGATACCCCCGCAAACAATCTACTGCCAATTTCCATGAATTCGTCTTCGAGCTATAAACCATACCCATTAGCCTATTATGATCAGGCAAAACCACAAACACCTTATATGCATTGCTAGCCGCGTCGTATCCAAATCCACAGGTTTGTATTTGAAGGTCAATTGGAGGCAGCTTGGAGAGATTCGAGTGGCCGGGTTCCAAAGCAAGAACAAGGAAAGCCCTCTTTTATAGCTGCGAATGCAAACCAACCCATTGCATTCTCCCACAACATAACCCTCATTGATCATTCGATCATCAGTGGGAGAGGATAGGCCGATAGCCGGCTCGTTCAACAGCGTCTGCAGAGAGCACTGCTTCAGTCCGCCTTCTTCGGCGTGGAAGATGATTTTTTGGTGGGATAATCTCTTGTTTTTTGTTGAATTTTGGGAATGGAAATTGATGAATCTCTTGCTGCGAATTAACAAACGCCATGATTTGGAAACGCACCTGAATCTCAAGAGCGATTTCACGGGAAGTCGGAGCAGTATTTCTTCCACGATTTGTTTAGGAAGATGGAGAGAGTGTTGGGTGCGGTGCATTTTGGTGTTTACGTAACCCATAATTCGATGATTACTGAGTTAGGGTTTTGTTTGCCATCAAAGCCAGTTTTAGGTTACATCACTAATTAATTCTAATCGTGGCACATTATAATACTAGGAATTTTGCACCGCGTGAGACGCGGTATTGCTATAATTGCTCCGCAAATTACCGAATCCAACCGCATAATATAAGACGGAATACTAAACAACAACAAAGAAAACGAAACTGAAATACCCTCGAAGGAAATACGAATATTTCTAACATCCACCTTAAAGAAGCTTAGACTATCAATGAGCAAAAGATACAATAGTTTAAAATATTAGCATCCACCTTAAAGAAGCTTGGAC
>JAYJMF010359886.1:0-10109 GCA_036873715.1 Salvia sclarea | reverse complement strand
AACAAAGTTCTATTAGTCATTTTCGCGAGCAGTTGGACTGAACAGAAAATTCAGTCAGGCATTTTGTCAAGCAGATGGTGTGCAGAAAAAATTCGTTCTGTCATTTCCACAAACGCTTGGACGCCCCAAGTTTAAAGCCAAGAAGTTTAAAGCCATTACAATTTAGACATTTTTTCGAGCAGCTAGGCTGCACAGAATTTCAGTGAGGCATTCTGTTGAGCAGTTGGGGCGCAGTAAATAGTAGGACGCCCCAACCTTAAAGCCAATAATTTAAAGCCATTAAACCGTAACCTGACCAGAAATGGTGCTCCGCATTAGCAGACCCTTCAACGCTTTTTTTTTTTGTCACTGGCTTAATCATACTTTATTTTACATATAGAGCTTATGCATTCTTTCTGCAACTCATTACGATAGTGAACAAAACGAAGAAAAAAATCGATTCTTACTCTATTACTTTAGATCTATTATGGAACCAAATTTGTATCAACTGTCATAGTGATATATGATAGCAAATCTGGTAATTTAACACACGATGCATGTCACCTTTCTCTATACTTTCCCCCGTTCCAACTATATCAATATATTATGACATGAAAATTTATAAAATGACAAATGGTGATATGTTTATTAGATAACTGAAAAATTAACCGATTTAATACATCCGTTAAAATAGCGATTACTTAATGCTACATATATCATAATCAATCGGACGCAGTAGACAACATTATAATGAATAAATCCCCTCACAACCTGGGAGATCTTGGCATATAATTTTCTTCAGACAAAAGCAGCGCATCAGACAACAAATTCTCGTGAATCTGCCATCTGAATTGATGCATCTCCCCGATGAATCTTCTGCAACATATATACATCATCATCACACAACACGTAGATTAAAGATGTCGAACCATATTAAACTGAAATATAGCGGATCCTCATTATACTCACATAGTTAAATAGTCTGTGACATAAGGAAAAAAACTCCAAAAGAATGATCCAAAAAAAAAAACTAGCCGTGTTCACCAAATAAAGAGTGTTGAAAATGATAACTACATAGTTCATAATCAGTCGGATTCTTCAGACAACACATTAGGGCAGTTCCTGGAATCATGATGGCCCTTTCGCCGACACTTTCTGCACATTCGCTCAGGCTTCTTAGCTTTCTCAACAGCTGCTTCGATTCTGGACTTCAGCCTACTACAACTTCCCTTCGTTTTGGACATATTCGGGTCACCGGTGGAGACAATGGAAGGGACCTTAGAACCATAATACCTCTCTATTACCTTTTGTTTTCGCTTCGCCAATGTCATCGAAGCATCAACCGGTGCATGACTCTGGGTAAAATTTTCTAACACTTTTGCTAACTCTTGAGAAAGTTTATCATCACCGTCGGCAATTGCAATACTCTTGCATGCTAAAGCAAACAACCCCTTATTGGGATCTTTATGTTCCTTCGACCCTAACGAAAAATAGTTCTGCCCCACTTCATCAAAAACAGAGCATGCTTTCTTGGTCCATCTTTGAACTACATATTTGTCTGGAATTGATTTATAACCACGGACCTTGAACACTGCGAACATGTGCCGACAAATAAGTCCATTCCGGATGAAGTGTGAGCATTGACACGAGATAAAATCATCATCGGGATTGAATGTCACCTTGAAGAGACCGACCGCATCTTCATCCACATCATATATCACATGATTTGCATCAGTTGAGGGGGTTCCTACAAGACAGAACGTAATTGACATCTCGATCTCCTTCTGCACCTCCAAGAATTTACTATTCGTGTAGATGGTAGATGCATGTCTTTCTATTTCGAGCCTAGTGATTCTATCTGGCACAGTAGATTGATCAGCCAAGGATACCAAGTCATGGTCTTCGCGCTGGGCTTCAATAGCAATCTCAAAAAGCATATACATGTCACTAAGGTTCGAGTTCTTATTCAAATACCGTCTGAAGAAACTATTCTCACACTCTGAAAGAGATGTAGTCCTGAACAATCCGCTCATTGCTGTGTCGCGAAAGAATGCTGGTACCCAAAATGAACGTAATGCAAACATATCAGTAAACCATTTGTTCCCCCCCAACGAAAAATCAGATATGAGGCTGATCCAGTTTGACTCGAACACGGATGGTTCTTCTGCATCGGGCCACACAATGTCATTAAACCTCGTGACAAAATCGGTATCCCTCAAGGACACAGGCAACTTCTCCACCAATTTCTTGGTAATGTGCCACATGCAAAAGCGGTGACGAGTGTTGGGAAGAACCTTATCAATGGCCGATCTCATACCAAGATCTTGATCTGTTATCAACATCTTCGGAGCGGAACCCATGCACTCGACAAATTTGGTCAGTAACCAGGAGTATGACTCAGTATCCTCATGGGCAAGAAGTCCAGCACCGAAGTTAACACACCTACCGTGATTATCTTGACCAGTAAAAGGAGCAAATATCATACAATACCTGAAAAGGAACACATATTAGATAAAATCAACTAACAGTTATGTGTAAGTGGCGGCGTGGCGCGATGCCAGGTGCAAGAATAATTGATAAATATTCATGAGCATATATTATGTTAACTAGATATAACTACACACAGAGAACCAATACTACCTTAGATGCACCAGTGAGTGTATACGATTCATAATTCCGGAGTACTGATGCATCATGACATGTATTAAAATATTCGTTTGCAGATCTATTTTCATATTCTGACAGCATCATGACAAATATCAGATTTTCCTTCATCTTTTTCCATAATTGATAAGCTCAACAATTAGAAACCAAGAAAACTCAAAGACAATTTAAACAATTAAATTAATTATATCTAACTACTTTACTTTGGTTCAAGCTCGTAGGGTAGATTTTAAAAGTTCTACTCTTTCAAATGACTTAATTAATTAGTAAAATGAGTAATTCCACTTTGATTTAAATAGCATTCATATATATTTTAAAAAAATTCAACGAAAAAGATATGGTATACAGTATAATTTTAGCATAACATAATTACATATAATAATGGAAAGAAAGAACAAAGAAAAAACACCTAGAGAATTGGAAGAGAATAAAATGGTGCACTTGAAAGTGAAGTCTTTGTTTCTAATGGGATGATTATTTCTTGCCTCGTTTTCTATGGAACTTCTGTGCCAATAAACGCAAATGCCTAGAATGGATTATTATTCTTTTATATTTTGTTGAAATAAAAATAAAGGAGGATACATTTAACACTGATTTTATAGATTCTGTCAGTACTTCAAGACTATGATTTCCCCTAATCGGAGCATAATTTTGGTTTCACCTATGCCAATTTCATGAAAATTTATATCATTTTTAAAAATATAACAGATTCATCAAAAGCATCCAATAGTGGGGGATGATTATTATCCTAACCCAAATCTGAGTTACACACAACAATTGGAGAAATACTTAGACATGACAGTCAATTTAATTAACATATAAGACATACTTGTTGGTTCTATGGGTTGCATCAAAGGACACCGCATCACCGAATATCTGATAGTTTTGCACAGCCACCGCATCGGCCCAGAATAACCTAACTAAATTTGAGTTGTTATCCCTCTCGAACGAGAATGAGAACTGCTCATCCTTCACGCGCAATTGTCCAAATTTCTCAAGCAGCAACTCTGAATCAATCCCGACAGCATAACCCTTTATATCGCGCGCCATGTTCTTGAAATCAGTCTTCGTTGCACCAACATCACCGGCGAACTGCTTATAAATTCGGTAACACTTGGCAGCACCAACATTAGCTTTTGCACATTTAGCAAGAAATAATTGTTGACCATAGTCGAGATTCCTATTTTCCTTCATATACTTATGATACCCACCAGCAATCATCTCGTGGTTATGACCCTCAATAAATTTATATAGAACAAAACCTAAAGAGGAATGAAATTTAAAAGCAACTCGCGCCTTGCACCCAATCCTACACGTTGGCCTCCTGCGTTTCCGCGTAGCTATACTAGGTGGGGAATATTTTTTGCCTTCCCGGGTACATAACACGTACCTAATTTTTTCGGTGTCGTCCTCAGCAACCTTTAATGTGCTCTTACGGGCTGAAAATCCGCACGCCTTTGCGTAGGCCTTGTAAAACTTTACGCCATCCTCCGTCGTAGCAAACCGCATCCCGATCCTTGGTTTCAAAGATTCTTCGCACTCCGGGATATGGAGGATATCATCTTCGACTGCTGCACCCTCGACGCGCTGCACTGTAAATGGAAAATAGTTACAATAAGAATCAGTTGCACTCTAAATTAATCCGTACACAATACAATCGCACCACATGAATCTTATACAACTACCTACGAATCCGTACGATAACAAGCTAAAACAGTACATACGCCTACCTTCTTCCATAATCTCAACTCTTTGATCTTGCATGATGATTTGCAGGTAAAAATAAAAACACACAATAAATATTGGTTATGAACAATGCTGCTCAACTCCACTTAATGTGATTAAGAGAAATTGGAATTAGCCATAGGAATAAAAAAAGTAAATGTAACGCTTGAGTGTGAACAATGCTGCTATACTCTATAATTGCCGCAAAATGGCTGTTACAAAATCTTCTAAATTTACGTGAATATCCCTCTCCAAATTAGCCATAGGGATTGATTCTTATTTCTCATTTTAAGAGGTGATGTCCAATAATCAACCCCTATATATATATATATATATATCGGACAATGTTAATTTGTTAGTAGTTAGTTCACCAAACACCGAACACTCCTAGATATCATCTCCAAGCCTCCTTATAACTCCATTTAAATTCGTTCCCAAAGGGAATCGAACCCGGGTCTTCCACTAAGGGAGGAACACGGTGGCCTAAGCCCCCTGGTTGAAAAACATATGTTTTAGAATGTGTCTTTTCAGCTCGGGATTGTTCGTCGTGTAGAGAGAAATTTGCGGAACATCATAGCTGGTGGAACAGCCGATAATATTGATATTCTTTTTTATCGTGTTATTAAATTTTTGAGTTTTTTCGACTATTTATACATAATATATTGTTTTTTATAAAAATTTTCTTATTTGGAGTTGCTTCGACTATTTATACATAGTTTTATTGGATTTGGAATATCAAAAAATTTCCGTCGAATTTCGACGGGTTACAAACTAGTTCTGTTGGTAGCTCTGTTGGTATTGATAAAATAAATTGATCTTCGTATGAATAAGTTTATATTAGAATTTATTGTAGACATATTTGTTGTGGGGATAAAAATTGAGCTTAGTAAAGAAACATTCATAATATTGAAACATATAAGTGCCTTTTATATTGAATGATTACAGATTTTAGTTTGTTTTTAATAGAGTGAGATGAATAGGGATATAATTCAACTTTATAATGTGTAGATGATGAAACGATTGTTTAAAAAAAGACAAATAGCCTGTAAATTGTTGGAAATAAAATTTGATTTGAAAATAAAAGCTAGAATGATATAGAATAACCTAGAAATTAAGCATGTGAAAAATATATTAATGTTAAAATATTTTATGAAATATAAAACATGCACAAGGGTTTAGACCGAATTACGAATATATATATATATCCCATCCCGTAAACCTCGCACTATTCTATTCAATAGATCCCCAATCTCCCAACAGAAACCCTAAATCCTGAATTCGAATATGAAGAGAGCTAAGGACGATGTCGATGTAGTAGATAAAGTGGACGGGATAAAGAAGGCAGTATTTCTGACGAAAGGGGAGCGCCAAAAACTCGCCCTCCAAGATGAAGTGAAACGCCAAACAATCAACGTTCACGACGACTCTAAGCCCTCCGCCTCCTTCTCTGACAGAGACCGCCTTGAGAAATTGGCCAAGAGAGAGCGGGAGATTGAGCTTTCTGCTATCAAGGAACAGTATCTAGGGTCTAAGAAGCCTAAAAAGATGGTCATTAAGCCTAGCCACAAGTTCCGCTTCTCCTTCGATTGGGACAACACCGACGATACCAGCTCGCGAGATATGAATTCGCTCCCTCACGAGGCAAGCCTCCTATTCGGCCGTGGCTTCCGAGCCGGGATGGACAGGAGGGAGCAGAAGAAGCATATGAGGGTCGACCGCCATTGGTCCCACAAGAAGCTCGACGAAATGACTCAGAGAGATTGGCGGATCTTCAAAGAAGATTTCAACATCTCTTACAAGGGTTCTAGGATTCCTCCCCCTATGAGAAGCTGGGAGGAGAGCAAATTGGGTCATGATTTGCTCAAGGCAGTTGAGAGGGCTGGATTCAATACCCCATCGCCCATACAGATGGCTGCCATTCCTCTTGGCCTGCAGCAGCGAGACGTTATTGGGATTTCTGAAACTGGTTCAGGTAAAACTGCTGCTTTTCTTCTTCCTATGCTCACTTACATAACTAGTCTTCCTCCAATAAGTCAGGATAACCAGGCTGATGGACCGTACGCTGTTGTTTTGGCGCCTACGAGAGAGCTTGCCCAGCAAATTGAGGACGAGACGGTCAAATTTGCTCGTTACTTGGGAGGAATTAAGGTCGTTTCTATTGTTGGTGGTCAGTCCATAGAAGAACAAGCGTTTAGGATTAGGCAGGGGTGTGAGGTTGTGATTGCTACACCGGGACGCCTTCTTGATTGTTTGGAGAGGCGATATGTTGTCCTGAACCAGTGCAATTACGTAGTCCTTGATGAGGCCGATCGTATGATTGATATGGGTTTTGAGCCACAAGTTGTTGGTGTGCTCGATGCAATGCCTTGGTGTAACATGAAGCCAGAGAAGGAGGATGAAGAGCTCGACGATAAAAAGATTTACAGAACCACTTATATGTTTAGTGCCACCATGGCCCCTGCTGTGGAGCGGCTGGCGAAAAAGTACCTGAGAAATCCAGTTGTTGTCAATATTGGTACTGCAGGAAAGGCAACAGACCTTATCACACAACATGTGATGATGGTGAAGGAGAATGATAAGATGGATAGACTGAGAAGACTGCTTGATGAGCTCGGTGATAATAAGACTGCTATTGTGTTTGTTAACAGAAAGAAAGCTGCTGATAATGTTGCCAAGAATTTGGATAAAGATGGCTACCGGGTCACCACATTGCGTGGTGGGAAGTCTCAAGACCAGAGAGACATGAGCCTAGAGGGTTTTAAGACGGAGAGGTATAATGTTCTGGTGGCAACTGATGTGGCCGGACGTGGTATTCATATCCCCGACGTTGCACTGGTTATAAACTATGACATGCCGGGTAATATTGAAGCTTACACTCATCGTATTGGAAGAACCGGCCGTGCTGGAAAGACTGGTGTAGCTACCACTTTCTTGACTATGCACGACACAGATATCTTCTACGATCTCAAGCAAATGCTGATCCAGAGCAACAGTCCTGTCCCCCCGGAGCTTGCTAGACACGAGGCTTCAAAGTTTAAACCCGGTTCAGTTCCTCCCAGGCGGAATCACACTGTCTTTGCTCATTGAAAATATTGCTGCAGTTGAAGAAGGGGCTGATATTAGAAATTAACATCAAGATTGTAGGAAGTTGAAGTAGATGTTTGGATGATATTTGCTATCTCTATTAACCTTAGTTTACAAATCATGTCTTCAATCTGTTTCTGCAAACATGTAACATAACCTGCAAATATTATATTTTGGTGGTCTGTCACGTCTTAGATGGTTCACTGAGGAAATTTATGGAGCGTTTTTATGTCTGTTCCTTTACGTTATTATTGCACAGCACCATGGGATGAAGTATTTTCGGATGATATAGTTGATTTTGAGGGTGGGAATGGAGTCACAGATTCTACTGTAATATATAGCCTAGGTTAATGATATCCCAAAAATCCAATTGGATTATAATGTTCGCAGCCAATTGCCTGCGAAAATTCCCAAATTGGGTCCTCTGCCCCTCAATCAACAACTGTGAAAGCAACGGTCAGTACCCAACCACGACACATACACAAAAAACCGAGCCTCGATTGCTCGAACTCGGGCAAGACTCGATTTTTTTCTGAAGCAGGAGATCAAGTTTTCAAAAATCACATTATTCTCTTTCTTAATGAGGTTGTTGAAGAAATTGGATAAAAAGTAATGTGTCTCAAGCTTTTCTCATCTGCATAGAAATTATAGAATTACAAAAAAGTTTATGATAAAAATAGGTTTAAGAAATTAGAAGTTTACCTTTTTGTTGCTGTAATGGATATCTTATGTGGTTTTGGCTAATTCCTCTTCACTCTTGTGCATGTTAAATTTGGAGAATTTGAAAAGGATTTTTCCATAGAATGCAGAAGAGAAGTAGATAGTGGGAGCGGTAATGGTGACACAAAGGTTTTCCTATTTTCATTTTTGTAGAATAGTCCCCAAGTTCTGCACAATAGCCCCCAAAATATTACAAAATTATAATAATTGCTATGATTACTGTTCATTCTACAGTAACCCACACCCTCTCTTATTAATATTGTCAAATTAAATTAAATTACACATATGAAATTTTATGACCTAATCCTAGTCTGGAAATCGAATTACAGGTCCAATACCTTCCACCATTGGAAATTTATTAGAGCTATATATTCTTATACCCTCTTTCAACAAATTAAATGGAGAAATTCCATCATCACTGTGCAACTTGAGATTCCTTCATGTTTTAGATATATCATATAACAGTTTGGAAGGAGCAATTCCAAAGTGTGTGGGTAACTTTAGCACATCTTTAGTGGTCCTTCATTTGGGTGGAAATCAAATTACTGGCATCATTCCATCAACATTTACAAAGGGATACAGTCTCCAGTCAATTAATCTGAAAGGTAATAAATTGGAATGAACATTGCCTCAAACCCTAGTCAACTGCCAAGCTCTACAAAGGGGTTGACATTGGTTATAATGAAATACGAGACTCATTTCCCTTTTGGATGGAAACTCTCCCGCAACTCCGTGTCCTTGTCTTGAGGTCTAACAAGTTTTATGGTACGATGTTAGCTTATCAACGAGCCTAGATGAGACTACTATGAATTAAAGGTAACCATATAGCGCATGGACAAATGAGACTCATTCTCAATTTTCTGTTTTGACATTGAATATACATGAGATGTCTCCAAATAAATTCCTTTATAGAAAGGGTTATTCTATCATGCAAGACGAGACTACTGTGTATTAGAGATAACCATATAGCGTGCCGACAAGACGAGATGGTATTACCGTGTATTGGAGGCAACCCTAGTGTATACAGACGAGACTACAGAGCATTATTCTGACGAGGCAACCTAGCGTGCATTGGAGGCATATAAGTACGAGACGAGCCTAGCGTGCATTATTCTGCAACCATGTAGCTTATCGAGGAGTCGAGACAATACAAGACTATTGTGTATTGGAGGTAACCATATAGCTTACCGACAAGACAAAACGATACTACCATGCATTAAAGGCAACCATATTGCATAGCAACGAGACGAGACTACCGTCCAGTATTCCGATGAGGAAACCATACAACACCCCAACGAGATAAGAGAGAGTACCGTGATCGTGTAGTATTCCTACAAGGCAACCATGCAACACTCCAGCAAGGTGATACAATCGTGTAATGTTCCGGTGAGGCAAGACAACCATGCGGCTAATCTCGGTTTATATAATTTGAGGACAATTTTGCACAAACAAATCCATTGTGGATCCAACACAAATATTTTCATATTTTCTATAACTATAGATGTATGACTTTTTTTATATAATTCATATTAATTCTACATCAACCATCTATAAAATTTGTGATATAAAACTTATATATATCGAAACAAAACACTATGGATTTGGATAATTAACAATTAATACTATTAACGAATTTGAGAATCGACAGAGCATGCCAAGTTATATTAGTTTTTAACAGATGAACAAAGGGGAGTTTATGAGTGAATTATGACAACAAATGATAATGGTAAAGGTAGATTTTACTTTATATACGGATATGGTGGTACCGGAAAATATATATATATATATATATATATGGTCGGGTTCTATTAGGATCACTCCCCAAAATAGGATTTAGGATCAAAGCATAACATTATTAATAAAAAAGCATTATATTGTAAGTGAAAAAAGCATACCAATTGATTAAAGCATTATAGTATATAGTAAAAAATATTTTC
>JAYJMF010359865.1:0-10111 GCA_036873715.1 Salvia sclarea | reverse complement strand
TATTATTATTATTATTATTATTATTATTATTATTATTATTATTATTATTATTATTATTATTATTATTATTATATTTTTTTATACCACAGTTTATATATACTAATTTTATATGCATAATAACATGGGAAAAGATAAATTAACAAAACATATAGTATGTTCCGCAAGAGAACATTACCAGAAAGTAAATTATAGTTAAGGTACTAAATTAACGTCGTAACTGTATCTAATAATCACATTAGTTATATATAAATATGTGTATATTAAGAAAATCAACATTATTCAATAATATGTATTGTAAATTTAAAAAAGATTGCATATAAGTATAAGTTATACTCTTAACTTTAAAAAAATACAACAATCATAACTAATTAAAACAGATGCTAATACAAGCTATTCATAATGTATGGAGAAGATCATAAGGATGACCAACTAATAATATGCTAAATTCAAAAGTATTGGATATTCAGGGGTGTTTCATGTTTGTCTAAGCTTATCTTAATTAATTAATAGCTTATAAGTTCCAACAATTTATAAGTTCTTAAGAGCTTATAAGATGCAAATATGCAATACCTCAAGAACTTATAAGTTGTCATAGTGTTTGAATAATGAGCTTATAATCTAGAAAGAGATTTGTGAATTTAGATAGAAAAAATATTAGTTAGAAAAAAATGAAGAAATTGAAATTATAAATGTATATGATTAAAATATTAAATCATAATATGATTATTTTGGTAAACTAATTGTTGCTTATAAACATATGAAAAATAAGTTGGGGATAAGCAACTTATTTCTTGGGGAGCTTATAAACTCTACAAGCTTATTTCATAGCTTATAAGCTGAGCATATTTTGTCAAATACTTTGCAATGACTTATAAGCTCCTAAACAACTTATAAATTGTTTTAAAGAACTCATAAGCTCAGCCAAATACCCTCTAATTAGTTCGAGATCAGTGCTGCTCAATATATGAAGCATAGTCATAATTGTTCACCAGAAAAGGGCATTATATCAGTTAACGTAAACGAGAACATGGGAAATCTTGGCGATTGAGGATACGATACGAGCATGTACTTTATTTTGTGGTCAAACAAATTAGTTACATATGACTTCTAACAAATTATGAATTAGAAATTGAAGTTTAATTTTATTAAAATAAATCATATTTCGCAAAACTAATACTCCATTCGTCCCACAAAATAACGCAGATTTTTCCATTTTGATATGTGTCACAAACTTATGTACATTTCCATTTATGAAATAGCCACACACCATATTTGACATTTATAACTTCAATTTTAAACATATTTACAACAATTTTCGCTTAGGTAGTATTTATTTTACATGATAGGGTGAATTATTTTATTTGATGAATAAATGATGAATTATTTTATTTGAATTAGTTTGACAACCTTGTCCTTCAAATACTCAATCATATGTTTTATCAATCTAGCTTACTTAAAGTAAACGTTATCTAATACATTTTTATGGGATCCAATCACTACTAAAACTAAATCAATTGGAGTAATATGTTTATAATTCCCTAATATGATGGACAATATTTTTTTTCATTCAACCGGATATGATCTAGTTTATAACTTGGTTACTGTCGTTTTTACCCAATTCACAATATGATATGTGTTCTACAATATCTTAAAAAATATACTTCTACTATTATTACTAGTCTACTACTTCCTCCGTCTCAGTGAAGTTGTTACCTTTCTTTTCGGCAAGAAGTTTTAGTAGAGTTCAAAAGTAGTATAAAGTGATGATAGAAATATATATTACTTAAAATTGTGAGTGATAAAGGTGTTTTAAAAAGAAAATGTAACAATTTCGTTGGGACGGCCTGAAAAGGAAAACGTAACAATTTCGACAGAACGGAGGGAGTACTTAACACTAGTACAGGCTCCCGTGCGATGCACGGGTCAAGATACATTTTATAACTTTTGTGAAATTCTGGTGTGAAAAGGAAACAAAAGATTAATTTAGAAACAACAAAAATATTCAATAAAAAATTTTACGTACTTGTTAAAATATTTACATTACATATATATAAAAATAAAAATCTAGAAGACATATATGTAAGTTATACTCCGTATTAGATTTCTTAAGGATAAGAGTAGAAACTGTATGACTTTCATACTCCATAACTATGAGTAAAGACCTTTTGCCTCTATACATGTGTGATAGATTTTAACAATGGCATTATCTACTATGTAAGTTTTTTTTTTTTTTTGAAGAAATCTACTATGTAAGTTAAACAAATGTAGAAGACGGAAAAACGAATTTCTTCAAGCTAGAATGTAATAATTTCAAAGAAACGTCTTTTGAGTTGTGACTAAGCATATGGAGATATAACTTTTGTCCAATTTCCCTTTATCCAATGAGGCATATTTACGTTAGGCTGACCCTAGATCGGTCCAATTAATATATAGATAATGAGACCAACAATAATTTTGTCTATGAGCTCGCTCTGAGTTCGCCTTCGACTCCCCTTGCTCGACTCTTGACTTAGAATAAGAGCGGCAAACAATTGGCCTAACCGTTATGCCGGTCTAACGCAAATATTTGTGTTATCCAATAGTTCTAACCTACAAAATGTGCAAGAAAATTGTAATGCTTGCAAGAAAATTAGTAGAAACCGTATCATATATACTCACAATTAAGCAAAAAAGTTAGCAAATAACAAAACTTGAGCAATCTCCTTTGATGTGCCAATCATCCTTGCTCTGCTTTTTGAGTTAATTTCTGATCACAACATCAACTGACTGCCATGGTAGTGTTGAGTCTAAGATCCATGGCGTTCAAGCTACATGTTTGAATCTCTTGATTTTCCCATCACTTTTATTTGAATTCATTTCGTGATGAAGCTAGAGCCCGCAACATTACTAAAATATGGAAGATAAGTTAAATTAGGATGCATCGAATTGATATCCATAACTTTGAGAAAGATAACTCTATATGAGAAATGACAATATTTAATATGATATGCATATTAATTGCATATTTTATCTTCAATCAAATTAGTATTAATTTCTAAAAATAATAAAATAAAGTTAAGGGAAACAACATTAAATTTTTTGGAAATTAGCATTGTTTATCATCACTAACCGAAAAGTAAGCAATTTGTTTACAATCTAATTCATTAAATATAATATGCTATTTTTCATGACATATAATAAACCATCAATTTTAAAGAAATCATAAAATTGTCATTCAATTTGAAATAAATTTAGAAACTGGGATTCAACTTTAATAATAATATGATAATCATGATGTGCTTCATAGACATATAGTATAATTTATTATGTATTTTTAACTGATTGAACTTGTTTAAAAAAGAAAAGAAATAAAGAATACAAAAATAGAGAAATGTAATTAATGCAACGTACCTGGCATGAAGATCAGCATCACTGCAGTGCAACCAAAAGACAATATGTTTTAATTTTAAAAGAAATAAAGAATAAAAAAATAAAGAAATGGAATTAAAGGAGAGAAAGAAGTAGATTTAACGCCATTTTTTCTACGTATTTGATAGAGAATTGAGTGCCATGTTTTCTATTAGATAGAGATGAAAAAGTTCTGTTGAGGGAGAGAGAAAAAAAATTAGATTCAAGATTAACGAAATTTTCTCTAACACGTTTGGAGAGAGAGATTAAATGAATTAAGTTAAGAGTGAGAGAGAATAGATTTATTAAACTATCTCATGACCCACGTTTATTTGAATAGGGAAGGAGAGAGAAAAATTAGATAATAGAAAAGGAGAGAGAAGATTTGATGGAAAAAAATAGTTGTTGCAACTCTGCTACTAGTATATAATACTCTCTCCGTCCCTCAATTGTTGGTGCATATTCCTTTTTGGGATGTCCCACCATCTTGGTGCATTTCATTTTTTGGACATTTTTATCACACACGTAACTTTAAAAATAATATATATTCTTATCACTACTTTATATACAATTTACACTATTTTTTCAACTCTCCTTAATTCTCATGTCGAAAAGAAATGCACCAACAATTGAAGGATGGAGAGAGTATAAATTACTAATTTTCTTTTAAACCACAAAGGGCAAGGGTTGGTTAGGCGGTGATGCAGTTGTAGGAGAGTGAATTGTTTTTCATAGCGTATCTACCTGCAATAAACTATGAAGGGCTTTATGTTAGGTAAACTCACCAGACTCCGCACGTGGTCCAACAACCAACACTTTTTATTTCTTTTATATATATATAAAATAATTATAATCACTAACTAATTACCATAGAATAATCAAGTTGCTCTTTTCAACTCACGATCCGACAGTGATAAGTGTTTGCTCCCAAAGGAAAGAATAATAACAAAACATCACAATGAAATTTAATGATATAATAGTATTAAATAACAAAGCATTAATAATGTACAATAAATAAAGTCTTTCAACGCATCTAGAATTGCATAGTTTACAACTATATAAAATTATGAATGTGTACACATATTTATACAGCGATGATGTATACTTGACCAACTATAGTATACTGGAATTCGGTGGGACCACATATTACCTAGGCATTTGTGCCATCAAAAAGTCCCCCACGAATATTTGCGTTAGGCCGATCTAACGGTTAGGTCCATGTCTCCATAAAGGAAAGAGTGTTCTTTCACACTAGGCAAGAAGTTGTTTTGATGTTGGACCTAACGGTTAGGCCAACCTAATGAAAATGTGCCTCAAAATTCCTCAAACCACTTAAAAAAGAATAAAGCCAGAAAACTAGAGGACGAGTAAACAAATATTGATTAACAAATTACGCTCAATTAGTTTCACGACATTGTAACTTTGAACCCCATTGAAATCTTTTGGGGTCAGCACTACGATGCCAAGTTCTTACTTTTGATAATATACTTTAAGTTTCAATGATCCGATGCCATGTTATATAAAACAATTAACTTTTTTAAAAGTCGACTTGAATGAAATGAATTTATTTGTTAATTAACAATACTACTTCCCTTCTCAAATATCGACAAGTAAATCTTATCGAGGTGTCCCAACAATGTTAGCCTGTTTCTTTCTTAAGAAATTTTTATCATTCACACAATTTTAAATAATATATATTTCTATAACGATCCGAATTTTCGAGGGATCGCCACGTGGGGGTGGAGAATAATTAAGGTTATAATATGTTAAGATTCATTGGGTTTCTTGGAAACGCATGGACAAACGAGACCGGTTATTCAAAAGGAACCGCCGACTCGGAGTATGAATACTTCGGCCGCCTATGTTGGTTTAAACATCAGAGAAGTTTGTCGGACGCTCGGTGCGACTATAGTTGTTTGCTTGTTCGAGGAATTAAATAAAACATGCCAAAAGCCACGCAGGCTCAAAACGACGCAAAATGATAAAAGCGGTTTACAAGAATTTCTGTGAAGAAGGTTAGGAGAAGAGTTCTGTTCTTGTCCTTGACTCGAATTCGGTCAAAGATGAACCGAGAGATGACAAAAATAAGGCCAATTACTAGATATGTAATGGCCTTCCATTTCCAAAAGGTAGCCGCCGCCAACTGGCTCCACTCTTGCTCCCGACTCTGGCTTTCGATCATCCTGAAAAAGATTTAAAAACGTGGGTTGAGTATAAACGGTACTCAGTAGATGATTGGCCCAATTGTTGGAAAACATTTGTAAAACCTTTATCTGTGAATGCATTCATAATTTGAGAACGAGAAATATAAATGGTTTTTCCTACACGCAAAAAGGGTTAGTGTTATTGATATAAAAGTAATTGGGTGCGTGAGCTAGGGGATCCGGCCGAATCTCACAAGCCGAGACTTACTACTTGTGCACACTCCATTCTCCATCGAGTAACAGAGCCGATCGAATTAATAGAGTCGCAACCCTTGAGTTGCCTCATAGGAGGAGAGCTTAACAATTTCACCAAAATACTTTTATGCATTCACATTGTACAAATCATAGCAAAAATTGGGCTTAATAAACCCATATACACAACTAGACCCACCTATACCGATATAGTTTTGCACGTTTCCTGGTGACAGTAAACCTACAAGATAAACCGAGTTAAATACTTCGTATCATGAATTTAGCTATGACATTCTATCATAATTATTCTCGATTCAGTTCTTAGTCTCGTGTTTTAAGTGAAAGTGTGAAATTACAAAAATGCCCTTGGTATCTTATTTCACATATTTTGACCAAAGTCAACTCATGTACACATATTCATCATGAAGAGCTTCATAAAAGTTCACATAGGCCATGTAGCATACAATTATCAATTTAATTGAAGAATTAGGCTATGAGTAGTTGGGTTTGGGCTTAGATATAAATAGGACATCACTAGACGCAATCGGGGTTGAACTTCGAACGAGTCCAGAGACGGCACGAAGGGTATTCTTGGGAACGCACCGGTTTTTGAAACGAGTTAAACGGAGTCCGGATGCGAGTTTTAGGAAAATTAGCCATTGTTACTGAGCCTAACAGTGGGCTAAGTTTAAAAATTCATACAGTAATTAAATTTGTAACAAGTCCAATTGCAGCCCAATGGACCATTGGTGTCAAGGAGTTATGCCCTTCTAAAAATCATTAGAAAAATGACAACTTCAAAATAATTCATGTGAGCCTTGGGTGGTTCAAACAATTCTGATAGTGGGCTGGGAGCCGACTGGAGGTTTCTAGTCAGTGAGGCCGGCGATTTGGAGATTTTATTCCGGCCACTCACTCCTCACGTCCAAATCGAGTGAGGCCGGCGATTTTCATGGTTTCAAAAGCCGATGGGTAGAGTGTAGGAGGTGATTGGGTTGGTATTTTTCAAGAAAATGAATGATGGCATAGCCTCCCTACATCCCCAATCAAAATTGTTGTTTCTCCTCCTTTTCTCTTCCTTCTTTTATAAATTTTCTTCCCTTCCCCCTCATAATTTCCGGCCATTTTAGGATGAGATGGAGGATTGATGTTTTGTCTTTTCTATTAGGTTAGCTTAATTTATTTTATTTTATTGATTTAATTGCTACACGCAACAATCCCATCTATTTCTCCCTCCAATTTTCGGTCATATCATGTAGTTAGTTGTTGTATTAGGTTTTATAGATTTAATTTATTTAAATAGTGTAGAAACACCACGAATATTTATCTCTTTATTTACCTATAATTTCGGCCATGTCACTCACATTCATAAGACAATTTCATTTATCTTGTAGCTATATTATTTATACTAGATAAATAATATAAATATACAATGATTTGAATTGTTTTCCCAAAACTAAGGTGGGTTGGGCTCTCAAATAAATAGGACTAAGCTTATCCAAATAAATGGAATTGGGCCTCCAATTAAATGAACAAATAATCCCGACTATAAAACCAAGTGGATCTAAAGAATATTCAATAGTCAAGGTTTTCTATTACTTTTCTCAAAAGTGTCGGGAAGAGAGATCCTTTACAATTGTTTTTACGTGTTATTTTCGTCTTTTCAGATATGCAATGCCTTTATTTCTGAGGGGTAGGCGTGTAAATAACTATGTCGACATGGAAAAGTGCATTTGCAAGCGCTACGTTGTATTGCACTAGTACATGATTTTCGGTTAGAATCTTCATAGTTGTCATCCAATTTCATGAATCCACGTGGAACTCTATTCGAACACGAATCGAAAAAGACAATATACAGGATGAGTCGAAAGATTTATGATAATATACTTTGCTTGATTCAATTAGGAAAACTACATGATATATAAAGAATATATCAATCCCAATGATCCATAGGTTTAATTGTGGATCCAAGGGATCAATAGAAAATTAATTTTGAGTCTTATATTTCTATTTCAAATCTTCTAGCTATGTGTATTTATCGAAAATATGTGTAATGCGCTAGAATCTTTGTATTCAGCTCAATCTTTTTAGTAAAAAAATGAGCCAAGTTTAATTTCAATTCAATTAAGAGAACGAAGAGTAATTACTTTTCATTTTCCTTATATCTATTTATATATCCAAAGTATCTACTGCTTTAAACTCAAACTTGATTGCTTTTCATACCTCACAAGTTGCAGCTAGTTCAGGACTCCATTTGCAAGTTTCACGGATAATTGCATTACCCTCAATAACAAGATCTCGCCCTTCATTACGAGCTTTTACACACGCTTCTACAGCTACTCGGTTAGCTACGACACCCGGTGCATTACCCCAAGGGTGTCCTAAAGTTCCTCCACCGGACTGTAGTACGAAAACGTCTCCAAAGATCTAGGTCAGAGCAAGTATATGCCAAACGTGAATATCCTCTGAGCCTTGTGTTGATGCTAAGTAGGATCTAATTAAAATCAAGGTATGAGTTCCATAAAATCAAGGTATGAGCTCGAATCATAATAGTATATAGAATAAGATTAAAATATATTAAATTTATAAAGTGATTAAATTATTAAGATATGAAAAAAGAATAAGTCCCTTAGAATAAATAAGAAGTATTATTTGTTATCATTTATAAAAAGACTTAAACAAGTAGGCCATAACACTTTATATGTTAAACACTAGGTCCTTAATAACCGTATCAGATGGATGGAGGGAGTAATAATTAGTGAGTAACGGGGGTAATCTCAAAGTTTCTTTGGGAGGTCGGATCACCTTGGTTAACACCGTTCTCACGGCCTTACCTACCTATGTGCTTTCCGTTTTCAGAGCGCCTTTGAGTGTTATTAAGTCTTTGATTTCTATTATGCAACAGTTTCTGGGGGGGGGGGGGTGGGTCTAGGAGAAAGATGGTGTGGGCCAGATGGGAGTCGATTTCTTTGCCAAAAATATTGGGGGGGCTTGGTGTGAGAGATTTGGTGTGTTTTAATAAAGCATTGTTAGGAAAATGGGCTTGGAGAGTCATTGGGGGGGGGGGGGGATATGCTTTGGTTAGAATTGATTAAAGGTGTTAAGGGTTGGGCGGGGAGTCGGGTAGATGGGTTAGATTTGCTTGAAGCGGGTGCTAGAGGGAGGGGCTGGTGGGGAGATGTTATTCATTGTCTATCATATAGGGTTGGGGACTGGTTTTCAAGTGCAATTTCAAGGAAGATAGGGGATGGGGAATCTACTAGGTTCTGGGTCGACGTCTGGGTTGGGGAGTCTTCTATCAAATCCTTGTATCCTAGATTGTTCGATTTGTGTCTTCATTAGGGCTGTACGGTGGCGGAAGCGGGGCAATGGGTAGACAATAGATGGGTTTGGCATATTGGTTGGAGAAGGGTCCTTAGGAGCTGGGAATGTGAGTCGCTATCTTCTCTCACGGATTTGTTGGTTTGCAGGAAACAGGGGAAAAATGTACCAGATTGCTGTGTGTGGAATCTGGAGTCGAATAAGTGTTTTTCGGTTCGAAGCGCCTATAAGATGCTGTTAGATCGGAAAGTGGCCATAAATTTGGAGTTGAAACCTTTTTGCAAGCTGCTGTGGTCCAACTGGGCTATTCCGAAGGCTCAAGCCACGGCATGGAGAATCCTCTTTCGAAGAATTGCTACGCGTATGGAACTGAAACGAAGAGGGGTGCTTGGTGATCATTCGGCCACTGCGTGTCCATTATGCAATCAGATGGACGAATCGGCCGAGCACTTGTTTGTGGAATGTCGGTACTCGACGGCTTTGTGGAGCAGCTGCCTTCAGTGGCTCGGTATTGAGGCTCCAATGCTCAACTACATTCCGGGTAATTTTCTTCATTTTTGCTTCTTGGGAACCTCTAAGCGCCAATGGCTTCTGCTTGCATCGATGTGGGTTTGTACTATGTGGCTGATTTGGAAGGCGAGAAATGATATTGTCTTTAACAATGTTGAATGGAAGCATGATAAAATTTTGGGAGATATTAAATGCTTCTTGTGGAACTGGGGCCGCGGTAAAGGTGCGATCGCGGGCTCTGCTGTTAATTTTCAAGGTTGGTGCTCTAATCCATACTTGACGCTCTCGTAGTTAGCAGTTGCGTGGTGACGAGCTCAGTTTGGTGTTGTTTGTGGTGCCCTTGACACTTCCATCGGGCTGATTGGCTGCGTGGGTGATGAGCCGCGGTCTAGCAGTGATGATCCGGACCCGGAGTTGCAGTCGGGAGGCCCAGTTACAAGAACTCTACCGCGACAACCTCGGCCTCCATGGCCACCGCCGTTGCCCAAGACTGAAGA
>JAYJMF010359844.1:0-10112 GCA_036873715.1 Salvia sclarea | reverse complement strand
ATACTTTTGTTATCTACTCTAGCTATTCTTAAATACTATTACTACTAATTTATTACTATATATTATTTATATTATATTTTAATATAAAACTATAATCGTGCATTGCACGGAGGGCAAATACTAGTATTATTAAAGGTTAACTCAATTTTCTAATTGATTTGAAATTGATTTTGATTTCAATAGTAAATTTTTAATTTTTTCAAAATCAATAGTTAATATTTATTTATAAAAAATAAATTTATTTATCTTATTCATGTAGTTATGCACGTCCCATACATTGTGGGAGAGTGGGGTGATCAAAATAAACTATTTATTTTTTTTAAAAATTAAGAATATAAATATTATGTTTTTAAAATCTCATTCTTCTAAAAAATATTTATATATCATTAATAAAAAAAAAATCAATATGCATCTTGAATTATAGATCCACAGATAAACTTTAATTTGATATAAATTATGTAACAATTAGATATAAAATAAACAAGTTATGGCAATTTGAAGATCTGGAACAAATTATATAAATTCACAAACACGTTTTTCAAAATTTTAATAGTTATTATTAATAATTTATTTTTATATTATTGATTTATTAAGTTATTTTTAAAATTAAGTCAAATATATCAATAAAATAAAACAAATACATAATAATAATTTTAGTAAATTTTTAGATTCTAAAAATAATTGCATAATAGTAAAAATTTAAATGTACATATACAACACATTATATTTGTTGGGTACTTAAAAACATATAATTTTATTTTATTTTATTGTTTATAAAAGTTATACATTATTTAATAATTATAATTTCCATTATTAGTGTTTAAGTTATTGAGTTTAAGATGTCAACTCATGCATCACACGAGATATCATTCTCTAATTGTCTTCTATTTTATTACATAAGTATTGTCGTGCATCGCAGTCTATTGTCGGGCATACTAGCTGGAAGGGATAGAGTCCAGACTCCAGAATCAACCAAACTCTATCTGCTGCAGCCATGAAGACTCCAAACCTTAGCAATCTCTTAGCCCTATAAATACTCGATGAGTGTGCGACTTGTGCACACCATTCATGATATTTCATAGCTTAGAATACTCTCGTACAATCGTACTTTAGTTTTAAAGTCCCTTCGGGGCAAACATTTAATTTTTGCTTTCGTATGTCGGTTGTGAGCACTTTGGGCTCGCTCCCTTTGCTTATTTTTAATTAAGTAAAGTAGTTTCCTTTTTACATTATGTTCTCGATTTATCTTGCATGATATTTTTAATTACGTCTAGATAAGTTAGTATACTGGTTATAGGAATTACGATCTAAATTCATGTGTTCCCGAAGTCTTAAGTCTGTTTCTCATGTTCCGTCAAGCCCATGGTGTTAGTTCGAAATGACGTTAGTGGGCACAACAGACTACAAAAATGGTCGAGCTAAAGCGTAGACTGTCGCTCGCTCCAAATAGTGTGACTGAGGCGGGTGTTTGTGGTCGTATGTATTGGGCAAGCCCCAACAAACCGGAGGTGAGCGCTTGCATGCTAATTAGGCTACTCTACAAGAAAGACGACCTTTTGCGACATTGAAAAAGTGTCGTAAAAATTTGTTTGAATGTCGCAAATGCTAATTTGCGACATTTTCTGTGTCACGATGAATAATGTCGCAAAAAGTGATGATGTTAATTTACGACATTATTTTTTAGGTAATCACGCAACCTATATGACACTTTTTGCTTCACTTAAGTAGTTGTCACATAAAATTCGCAATACATAATCTGTCATTAGGGTTCGTGACGCATGTTCATTTACAACATTTTATGTCATAATATATTTAGTGACACATGTCTATTTGTGGCATTTGATGCACAATAAATTTAGTGATGCATGCTCGTCCGCGACACTTGTTGGGACTATAGTTTTAGTGACGCACACGCTCACGCTCACGTGCGACGCTTGACGCGACAATAGTTTTAGTGGCGCATGCTCGCGTGCGACGCTTCACTCGATAATAATTTTAATGACGCATGATCGCGTGCGACGCTTGACGCGACATTGATTTTACCGAGGCTTGCTCATGTGCGACGTTTGACGCGAAATATTTTTACTGACGCAAAATATTGCTTCATATAACATTTGTTGTAAATTTTTTGTTAAGTGATGCAAAATATACAACATCTTTTGCATCACTTTATTATTATGTCAAAACTTTTGCATCTTTTGTACGACATTAATGGAATTGACTTGTCCTAATTTATGACACTATAAAAAAACAATTAATAAATAATCAAAATAATTTATATTAAATTGCAAAATGAAAAAATAACATAATTTAGATTGATGTCTGATATAGTATTCCAAAATCTAACATTAAATATCAAAGTCTGAATCTAGATAGATATGCAAGAATGAGAAACCCTTAAGCAACAACATTATATTCTATATCATTTTATCTTCCTCTAGTTTTTCCTTGTCGCACTTTTCCCTTGCTCCTACATAGATTTAATAGAGAAAATTATGTTACATTCATATACAAAGTATATTAAAAATGTATAGTCAATAATATTACCTGGATTGATGTTACTATCAAAACCAATGTTTGCAATGCTCTCATTTGAATTATTCATCTCTTCTCACAGTTCCAAGCTAAGAATTTGGTCAAAACATAATATCAGGTAATACTAAATTTTATATACATTAAAAAATCATTGAAATTTTGATCATTACCCGATTAGTTTCACTTTCTTCAATCAAGTTCTCCAAGTTCATGTTGATAAGTCCATCAAGTGATGAGCCATTACTGAAAGCTTGGATGCGCCGAGAACTGGAAAATAATCTAGAAGGAGGAGTTTTGACTTGCTTCCAACTGTTCCTGTTAGTCTTGCTAAGTTTTTACGGTTCAAAAACGAATAAAAATTATTTTTTCATATAAAAAATAATTTAATAGAAATGAATGTAAATTATTCCACTTAATAAGTTTGAATTTGTAATACTTACCCTTGCAATTTTCGAGCTCCAGTGGTTTACCAACACAGGCCCCTGTTCGGCTTCAACCCTCTGTGGACATTTTGACGGCACATAAATCTGTAGTGTGATGATTATACTGAAAGTTATTTTAAATAATCCAAGGCAAATACTAAATAAAAAAAAATCATAGACTATGAACAATCATCCTTCATTGAAAATCACAACATACATAAATCTCCTGAAGTATTTGGTGACTTTTCAACAAGTTCTTTCCTAATACTATACAAATTGTAGTAAATTAAAATTAAAATTTGAATTGGATATAGTACCTTCACTTCTTGCCGCACGAGATTCTTTTGTGCAATAGGGACTGCCCTCCAATCTGTATAACATAGCGGTAATTTGTAGCCATATTTTGCCAAGATTCCTATCTGAAAAAATCCACATTACCTCCGACAACTTGATTGGCAGCATTCAGTTCCATATGTAGTACCTTTCTAGAATCAGAAGCAAACTAAAATCAACGCAAGTTAGGCTTCACCGGTAACAATCGAAAAGAAAAATTAATTTGTGTATAAATTAGAAGCAAATTGCTAATTTTCTAAACACAATATATACTCGAATGACTTATAAACAAATCCCACCATTGATTGATTAACATATGATACTCGTAATAACTCATAAGTTGTGGATAACTACAGTAATGAAGATTAATGTACCTGTGTAAAGATAGACTTGATAGTGTAGCCAATCGAACCATCTAAGAGAGCGAAAGAAAGAGCCACGGCAACAAAGAGTTGGGTTGGGGGAGGGGCGTCACACAGCAGCGGCGGCAAGGAAGAAGGGTTTTAAGTTGGGGATGTTTTCTCAAGCGGAAACTGTGAAAGTCGTGAGACTTGAGAGGGTGGAAAACAATTTCCTTTTATTTCTTTAATTTCTCTTATTAATTGTTGCGTGTTAGTTTTTTATTGAAGTTAAAGAGACTAATTATATTATATTCTCTTCTTATTTTGAAAATATAATTTTTAATGAAAAAATGGTTGTCGTTTGGAATTTTTATGGAAGAAGCTAAATGCCTAAATATATATTAGTTTTTTTAAACAGCATTAATTCAAGTTTTCTTCTTTGGTATTTCAGTTCTTTTATTATTTTATTATGTAGTTACAAGAACTCGTTTGGTGGATGTAATCTTAGTATTATGATTATGTAATTCATATAGTATAATTCTAATCATTTATAATAACTTTTAATTTAAGAAAATAATTTAGTTGATGTAAATAGCAATATAATATACACTAACTTATTATTAATAACATTTCATTATTATTTACATCACTCAACTATTTTTTAAAGTATTTTCACGAATTATATGAGTTAGAACTTACTCCTACATTTTTTGGCATTATATATTATTTTATGAAATTATAACTATTTATATACATTGCATTGGAGGAAAAGTCTCATATTCGTCCATAAAAAGCACTCACAATATTTTGATGCACGGGTCTTTCTGTGAACGAACGGAAATCTATACTATTATAAAAGCAAAATACAAGTTTTCAAATTAATTTCAAATTGGATGATAATTTTGTAATTTCAAACTAGATTATATTTACGATTTAAGTTGCAAATAATTTATTTACTTTTTGGATAGTGGAAGATTGAAAATGCTAATTTAAAAAGAAATATGTTATTTTCCTTCACATTCTTTTAATTATTTTAAAAATTATACTAATTTGATCGGATTTAGAAAATATTCAATATGTATATCATACTGAAGATCATCAAAAGTTATGTAATTTAATATATGATATGTTAAAAAATTAATTCCAAATGAGAAAGTTATTATTATTATAGATTCAAATTTGATTTTATAAAGGTTTAATTGCCCCTAAATACACGAACTTTGCTAAAATTTTGGTTTTTAACCAAAACTATTACGTTGGTCAGAAAATACACGAACTTTACAAAATTTTGGAATTTAACCTAACTCCAAAGTTCGTTGTCCAATAACTTGATTTTTCAAAGTCTGATTGACGATCTGAAACTACCGTTATGAAGCTCTCAACGATCGCTTTATAATGGTACTTGACACATAAATCCAAATTCTAATAAAAATATATAGATATAAATTTTCAAGAAAATAACCTTTAAGTTGTTATCTAACCATTTTCATTGATTGCAACCTAAAAATACGGGCACTAATTGAAGGGTATCGTCGAGAGCTTTTTCACGGTAGTTTCGGATTGTTAATCGGACTCCAAATAATCAAGTTATTACCGGACAAACTTTTGACTTATGTCAAATTCAAAATTTTTGTAAAATTTATGTATTTTTTGACCAAAATAATAATTTTGATTAAAAACCAAAATTTTAGGAAAGTTTTTGTATTTATAGGCAATTAAACCTTTTATAAATAAAACTTCCAAAGTTATTGTAACTTTCATTGCAAATTTATGTATTTTTCATATGTTCTGTCACTTTCTTTTCCTATATTTTATTTTGAATTATTTTTTTCTTTTCTTTCTTACTTTTCAATTTTATATACTATTTTAGGTTCGATTCTTAATTATGATCATATAACTTTTATCAAAAGTACAAAATTCTAAAATGAATGTTAATGAATTATTATACGGTAAAAATTACTATGGTGTGAAAAAATTGCAAATATAATAGTTTATGAATAACTATTTCACTTTTTTTAAGAGTCAATGAACTCAAGCATTCCAATTATTCTTGAAATATTTCATTTGATTATCTTGATTTCAATAGTATAATAAACAAAAGTAATTTGTTTCAGTGTCGTTGCAACTTGCATTATAGTAATTAGGTCTTATGTGTTAATACTTAATATCATGTCCAGAGATAATATTAGAACACGCTCACAAAGCTTGGAATTTTCTAATGAATTATACATATTTTATAATACAACTATGATATTACATATATAGATTTTCTTTTACCAATTTAATGTATTATTTATTTATCAATAATTATAGTCGTGTATCTCATGTAGGGAAAAATTTAGAAATATACAAAGAGACAATCCTCAACCTCAAATTGATTTTAAATCAATTAGAATGTTATTTAACTGATAATTTTATAAATTAAGTGTGTTATGATTAATGGAGTATGATTTATTGTACTTTTTTCATATATATAAAGAAATTTTTAAATTTTTATATATACTAGAAATATATATCATACTTATTCAATTACCATAAATCAATTTTAATTGATGAAATGGGTGGTGATCGAACTAATATTGGTTACTACGTTTACAAGGAGTAATATTAAAGTTCAAAATATTTTAATACATTGAAAATTACTATTTAAGTTAATAACAATTCAGATTTATCGTCTCTCTCTCTCGCGCTGGCGCTCGCGCCTCTCCATCTCTGTCTGACTCGTTAATTGCCGGCCCTGGTAGTCGCCGCCCAGCCCAACCTCGCCGCGCCGCCTAGCACACATGTCGTACCACTCTTCCACCAAGCCTAGTCCAGTTGCCCACCGCACTTGCGTCCAGCCAAGTACTCCAGCAACAAATTTGGAGTCTCCATTCAGGTCCTAAAAAATACAACTTCAACTTTGTTTCAATTTTCAATATCTATTTGTTGAATAGTTATTATATTGAATTAAATTCTATTGAATTGTGAATTGAATGTATATTGCCTTCTATTTCAGCCATAGTTTAGAGTTTAGTGTTAATGAAATAGAATTGTGTGATGGTTCTTTATGAATTGTGAATTGAGTTTATATTTGTTGTTGCATTGTGTTTCGTTGCTGATATTTCAAAGATGTAAAATAAAATTACCAAACTAAATAATGAAATAATTATATTATTGAATAATCTTGTAAGCTAGCGGCAGCGCCTCTTTTTTCCCTAATTTTCAATCTGGCGCCATATTCTAAAAATTTGGCGCCTCTCTTCTTCTTGCTAATTTACAACCTTGCGCAGTCGATAAACAATTTGTGAAACAACTATGCGAAGGCTCAACCACGTTCATCCACCGGTTAACTAACAACCACCCACAGCCATCAGCTCCGCGAGTCCCGTGAACCACACCTGGGCATACCAATCTTTTTGACAACACGGATCTAGTCTATAGCTTTTTCTAGATTTGAGGAAAAATTGGCAAACAATAATTGTGTAAGGAAATTCCTAGTTTAATCTTTTTTTTTTAGCAAACATTGGCAAACAATTTACTATTAGATCGTGTCGTGTCATAATAGTGGGTTATTCTCTGTTTCTATTTTCATGCTCACACTCTCATTCTTTTTTTTATTATTATTAATTTAATGCATAAATTTTAAAGACCGCGTCACAGAGTACTCGAACCCAAGACGTTTGGCCTCGGGCGTTCCTGTTTTCTGTCTTTATCATACTGATATTTTCTTAAAAACTCATTTATAAGGTTTGTTTCAGTTTTTGTAATTTATTGTATCTAAGTTGTTACTCATCTTTTCCTCTACTTCTTCTTGTAAATTTGTTTTGAGTTCTTTTTTTTAATCTTTGTCAAACTTTTATTTATATGGTATTCAATTATATTGAAATTTGGTAGTCTATATCAATTTCGATTTGTAAACCATCAAATGCATACTAATTGAAAACTTGATTCTCTTTACTCGCACTATCCTGTTTAGATGTTTATTCTAAATTATTGAAGTTATTGTCTTATGCTCCGCTGACAAGCATACAATTTCTGTCGCCAAATGTGTGTAGTCGCTTATTATTCTTATGTGGACCTTAAAATGGATTTCAATGAGAGCACTCGTCTAGAAGGTTTCTATGCTTTATTAGGGATAAGGTGAGACATTTTTTATTTTATGAATACTTTTTATTCCTAAAAAGTTTATGTAGAGCTAGTCCTACATTGTTGGTATGTGCGTTTCTCAGGTGTTTTCTCTTGAAGAGTTTTTGCAGCTAAAAGATGAAATGGAGAGACATATAATTAATTTGGTAAAGCGGGTATTGCAATCGTGTCATCCAACATTAATTCAAATTTTCGCTTATCCATATCTTAAATTCCTTTCATTATTAATGTAATTCTAATGTGTTGCTGTTCCAAGACCTGCTAGAGATGTAATAGGTGCCGAGTTTAAATTGTTCATTGACTTCTTAAAAAGCTTGATCTTGTCTGTGAGGATGCTCCTGCACAGCGAGTTCAAGAACCTGTGGAGATTATTGAAGGTCAGGTTGATCTATATATCAGTTTAATATATATATATATATATATATATATGTTGGCATCTATTTTTTTTTATTGATTCTTTATTTTCACCTCTTCTGAAGCATTCTATTAAAGGGACATTCATTGTATTGCTTAATTGTTGTTGCATGGTTGATGGATTTGAGTAAGTTACCTAGTTGTAATATTTAATTGCATGGTTCATACTGTAATGTGTCTATGAGGTCCCCTCCTTATATATAATTTGTTGTTTTTAACTGAATTTACAAAATTTCTACCCAACACTGGAAACTGGATTTCATCCTATTTTTATACCAACTATTATGTGATAATAGCTCACATTTGTACACTTATGTTGAATTCTGATGACCAGCTAAGAGAGATGTGGAAAATTTATTATTTTCTTAATTATATCTCTCTGGAATGCCAATTCATTCTATTCATACTTTTTGTGTAAGACATTATTAGAATAGTGTTACATAATACGTTGTACTAAATATGTTAAAAATAGCTTGGATACATTTACATTATGTATAGTTATACTTTTTTTCAATATACTTTATAATTTATATCTCATTTCATATTTATTTACTTCATATATTAATCGATTTTTATGATGTACAATACAAGTCTTTTTCGAATTTGCAATTCACGAATAAAAAATAATTTGATCTTTTTAATATTACTAGAAAATAATTATTTTAAATAGTCAAATCTTGAGGAGGTTAAACCATCGTTAACCTTAAAATGGAAAAGATGCAAACCTTGATTAATGATTTCACAAATTTTATCATAGCATCAAATGATGCAAACTGTGTTGCTAGTTGCTACTACGAAACACTAATTTAAATGTGATGTATAGCTATAATATTTTATTAAGGTCTCGTTAGTACATTGTCAGTTTTGGTACATAAAAATGTGTCACATGTGTCATTAAAAAAATAACATAATATTTAGATAACACATAATTGACGTAAATATACGTCATTAGATGCAATACTATTTTAATATGGTATAATTACGACATTTTATTGAGGTGTTGCTAATAAACTGTCGTAATTTTGGGACATAAAAATAAGTGTCGCATCTGTGTCACTAAACTACAACAAAATATTTAAATGACATGTAATTGGCGTAAATATACGACATTTAATGCAACATTACTCTAAATATGTCGTATAATTATGACATTTTACTAATGTGTGGCTAATATATTGTCACAATTTTGGGACACAAAAATAAGTGTCGCATTTGTGTCACTAAAATACAACAAAATATTTACATGACACACAATTGACATAAATATATGATAATTAATGCAACATTATTTTAAATATGTTGTATAATTAGGACAATTTATCAAAATGTCGGATATAAATTGTCATAATTTTGAGATATAATAAATAGTGTCGCATCCATGTCACTAAACTACGACACAATATTTAAATAACGCACAATTGACGTCAATATATGACATTGAATGCAACACTATCCTAAATATGTCGTATAATTATGACATTTTAACGAAATGTTGCATATAAATTGATGCAATTTTGAGGCATAAAAATGAGTGTCACACATGTGACACTAAATTACAACACAATGTTCAATTGACGCACAATTGACGTAAATATATGACATTAGAAGCATAAATGTAGTAATTTTACGACCCGTACATGTAATGTCGCATGCACATATGTCGCAATAGGCCTGTTTTCTTGTAGTGATATAACTTGAAAACTAGCTTGAACATTTTTAGTTCAGAAAAGCCCACCTGCACAGCTTAGCTTAGAACTCAAAGTCCTTCACTTTCCCTTCCTTCACTGCCTTCCCGCTCCCACTTGCCCCTTAAATATAATATTAAGAGGATCAAAATCCGGGAAGGACATACTCTGTATTCTAACTCTTGAGCCTCTACTAACTCTCTAGGCTCTAGGGTTGGGGCTCTATTGGGTCAATGCATCCTTTAATCTTATTA
>JAYJMF010359833.1:0-10117 GCA_036873715.1 Salvia sclarea | reverse complement strand
GAAGGCGCTGCGTATGAATGAACAGGGCGCTAAGCAGAAGCGCACAATAAATATGATCTATGGAGGGCATACCGACGGAGACTCCCATAGAGCCCGAAAGGCTTCTGCTCAGATTGCCAAGGCATGGGATAGTGCAGGTGTCCTCAAGATCGAGGAAAGCGCTATAGAGCTGGAAATATCTTTTGGCCCTCAAGATGACAGGCCGATGTTGCGCCTCCATGACGATGCGTTAGTCATCACAGCTGACATTGAGAATTTCGATTTCAAGAGAATTTTCGTGGATATCGGGAGTGCAGTCAACGTGATATTTAAGGACTGTTATGTGAAGATGGGCCTGCCATATTCCATACGACCAGTCACCACATCTCTACATGGGTTCGCAGGTGATATGCTTACACCTTTGGGAGTGGTAGACCTTATGTTGATGTTGGGCAAAACAGGAGCGCGCATTGCGAGACCTGTGCCTTTCTTGGTTGTTGATGCCTCGTCAGCCTACAATGTTTCTTGGGTAGGCCCGCTCTTAACCTATTCCAAGCGGTTGTGTCCACCTACTATATGAAAATAAAATTCCCAGTGGGGAAAACAGTGGGAGAAGTGTGGGGAGACCAGGCTGTAGCCAAGAACTGCTACGTTCAAGCAGTTCAGGAAGGCGATAAAAGGAAGCGGACCATCCCTGAGGAAAAATGTTCAAAAAGGGGCTCAGGTCCAGAAAAGAAAGAAAAGTTGGCAGAAGAAGAAGCGCAAATCCAACCCATGGAAGAGCTGATGAATATAGAGCTCTTCGAAGGGAAACAGGGCTATACCACGCGTATAGGCACCCAGATGAGGCATACCGAGATGCAGAACCTGATCATCTGCCTTAGAAAAAATGCTGATGTTTTCGCTTTCCAAACATCGGACCTGACGGGGGTGGACCCAGAAGTGCCATTACACTGTTTGAACGTTGACCCCATGGTGAAGCCGGTCAAGCAGAAGCTTAGGCAATTCGGGCCTGAAAAAGGCAAAACCATCAGGGAGAAAGTTCTGAAACTTCTCGAAGCAGGGCATATAGAAGAAGTCCAGTTCCCGCAATGGTTGTCCAATACGGTGATGGTTGCCAAAGGTAACACTGGAAAGTGGCGCATGTGCATCGATTTCAGATACTTGAACAAGGCATGTCCAAAGGACCACTACCCTTTGCCGAGGATCGAACAGTTGGTGGATTCCACTTCTAATGCCTCTCATCCTTATTTGCCTCTAATGCACATGGCGGGGCATGCTGACTTGATGATTGTCGTCGCTCGGGCGACGTCTCCCGACCAAGATAAACTTATATTCTCCGAGGCTCCTTTCACTAGGATCAGCTAGCAGTAAGCTTCAGGTCGAACCCAAGGGAGAAGGGTGCGTGCTTCCTCGATTTGTCACTAGTTTTGAAGGTGGGTTGCTCCTTGAGCAGGGTGTCCGTTGCAACGGACTTGAGCAAGGAAAACACTGACGGAAAGAGATAATCAACCTGAAAACTTAAAAACACAAGAACAATCAAATAACAAAGAGCTTGGCCAGGGTTTCCCTTTTTGGCCATGCAGCTTTTGCACGCCTTGAGCTCTGCAGTTGGCTCCTTCACCATTTTTGTGCAAGAATCATTTTGTCTTCATTCTTGATCCCTAAGCAGCTGATATTCGCATCAACGGTCTTATCCGCACCTACCACACTTCTCGATCCTTCCAGCTGTGTTCAACCTGTTTTCCTGCTTCCTCAACCAACTTCATCCTTAACCAGCTCTGAGGCGGTACATCCTCTTGGTCAGGCAAATAAACCTTGACCAAGGACTTCACTTCAGTCTTCATGCCTCTTTCCCCAAAGGTGGCCAAGCTTGCCCACGGTCTTCCTCCACCCGCACCTTCCTCAAGAGTGTCCTCCCAGACACCAAGACACAACAAAAACACACATAAAAAGGACTCGATCTATGCCTAGGAAAGCATAAAAAGAGACCGAAAAACGGACTCGTCAATAAGAAACGACAATTATTGTTAATTTTATCAATGTTTGGTTATATTTTATAATGGTTGTAGAATTATTTTTTCTTATAATTAAATTAAATTATTATGATGTGCAAGTGTGGAATATTATACCTTAAGTTTCGACGATTTAAAATTTTTGATTTATATGTCATCTACACACAAATTCTTTTTAGATATTTTTATTTGTTATTATTATTTTAGTTATGATTATCTATTAATTTTTGTATGGATGTAACTATTAATGAGGAGCTTATTAAGCATACCTGGAATTGGGCCGAAATCAATAGGCCCAAAGGACCAATCATTAGCCCAGTTATCTAAACCCCATAAAATGGACCCATTTGGAGGAATCAAAGTAGTACCTAGCACGTGGGAGTTCTCAGCATTGAGGTCATAATAATGCTTAAACTTTGTTAGGATTTGTGTCAGCAAAGTATGCTTTAGAGCTGCTTAAGTATTATAAATCTTATTTTCTATTTTATGAGAATAAAGTTATTTTTCACAGGCAATAAAGGATGCACCATTCTTTTGTGCCCCAGATACCCCGATCGTTTTGCTTACGGACATTATACTAATCATTATACAAATCTTCTAAATGTGCTAGAAGATCCGGCGCAACAAGAAAAGCACACACTAATAGTACCCCACACTGATGCCCTGGTGAGTACAATGGAGATTGGTAGTTCATCGCATGTTCATGGACATGGGCAGTGTAGTAAATATCATATATTGGTACCCGCGTGTGGACCCATTTATGGTGTTATTTGAAAATCAAATTTCCAATGAAGGGGGGAGTGTGACAAGTTTATGGAAATCAAACCTTATCACTAGTGGTGAAAAAAAGAAGCAGGAACTCGAATTGGTGGAACAAAGCAAGGCGAGCATTGTATGAATACATAGCTCTTTCCTCGCAATGAGGGGTTTCAACAAAAATGAGGGACGAGCTCACTGCTTGTCTACGCCGATATATGCGTGATTATTGAACACAATTTGAACGTTGGGGGGAGGGGGAGGAGGGTTTCTCAAAGTTGGGCATATCATTAATCCAGCATGCTCCAAAGACCATTATTCCCTTGGTGGACTCTAGTTTTGGGTGTGTGACTCATTGTCTAGTTGATATATGTTACTAAAAATTGCAATAATTTGTTTAAATGTAATTTTGGTAGAATTGTTTTTTGTTATGTCATGAAATACCCTCCATTTTATAATAATTTGCAAAATCTGTTTTTAATATTTACCTTAATGTAATTATTGTTGTCTTGATGTTGTTCAGTAAGGAAGACTTTATTTTTCCTAACTGTTAATGTACATGATTAAATATTTTTATCTTTATTACATACTATAAATTCTCGAAATTTATATTTTTAATGGAATATAAATTAAAGAACTTAAGTTCAAAATACAGAAATAACAAAGGTATCACCTGTCTTAATTGGACAATGCCTCACATACGCCTTATTTTCCAGTCTCACATCTATATATCATTAAAAAAGAATCAAGATTTTCAAATTGATTTGAAATTGATTGACAATTTTGTAGTTTCTTTGAAATTAATGGTTTGAAATTTATTTATATAAAAAAATAAAATTGAATTAACTTATTTTATTATTTATACACGATTTCCGTGTATTATGGGAGAGTGGAGAGACCAAAGTTAGTTTTAAAAAAAAAGAGAGAGATAGAGAATAAAAATATTTTATTTTTAAAATTCAATTCTTCTAAAAGTATTTATATATTAATAAAATAAATATGCAATATATATATATATATATATATATATATTGAATTAAAGATCTCGATATGAGATTTAATTTGATATAAATTATGTAATAATTAGATTTAAAATGAACAAGTTTTTTTAATTCAAAAGTTGGAAACAAATTATAAAAAATAAAAAGCCAATACAAATTTTGAAATTTGTTTCAAATTGATTTCAATATTTTAGTGGAAATTTTGTGAGTCTTTGAAAATTAGTGGTTCCATATGTGTTTACGAAATAAAATAAAACTAATTAAATAGACTAATAACTACTAATTGGAAGAGTGGACAGTTTTTTCCCGTCATGATAGCAGCCCACGTTTTATTTTATTTTTCAGAGAAATAATCCAATATTTTAGCTTTCTTGATCAAAATAATAATAATAATATTAATTTATTAAAATTTGAAAAATACTTACATTGTTGTAAAATCTTATTTACTATATATTATATTTACCAGGTATTAAAATATAAAATTTTATTTTATTTTAGTATTTATATAAAAATAATAATAATTGTATTAGTTATTGAGTTTAAAATATCATATCACGCGTCACACGAAATTGCATTATATGACATTTTTGTTAAAATCTCAATAATTTATAATTTTAATCAATATTACTCATGATTCATATTCTACATTTCATAGATATTTTTACTTCTTATGTAATTTTAATTATCGTGGAACGCACGAAGGGCAAATTCTAGTTGTAATTAAGAGAGGATAACTAAATCAAAATGGGCAACAATCCAACAATAAAAACTAACTAGTTTACACTTCGATTTAATTAACACAAGATGCATTAATTTCACTACTAATAATAAGTTGTAATCAACAAGAAAGACCCAATTTAGCCAAACCCAAAACTAAATTGCAATAACACAACAAACTTTTTTGTTTTCTTCTCTTTCTCAATACCTCTCTTTGATTAAATAAAAAGAGAGTCGCATTTCTTGGAAAAACCCCCCCAAAAAGGAAATAATAATTTTTAAAAGGGAGGGTCAAAAAAGCCCACATAGAAAAGCTAAAAGGAAAAAAAAAAATCAAAAGCTAAAAAGGCGCGGTCAAACTGACACTCCCTCACGTGACCAAATAAATAGGCGTCTCCGCCGCGGAAATCCGGTGGCCCGCCGCCGAGTTCAGCTCCCGGAGGCTAAAATAGGGAACTCCCACCTCCCCCTTCACGAGCGGGCCGGAGCCGGGCCTGCGGTAGGGCGTGGCGGCGCCGCTCCTGCTCTCGGTGATGTAAATCGGGCCCGAAATCGACCCGATTCGGCGGCGGCGGGAATCGCCATCGCCGCCGGAGGCGGCGGAGGCGGCGGAATGGGGAGCGCGTTTGGGGAATTTGAAGAAGAGGAGGGCGCTGCGCCACCACCGCTTCTTGCATTTCTTGATTTTTTTGGAGGATTCGTCTTTGGAGATGGGCTTCTGCAGCTTGAAATGGAGGTCGATGGATCTTGAAGCTGCATCTCTCTTGTGCTTCCGAGCTTCTTCCAAAACCTGCAACAAAAAATCAAGAAAATGGAAAATTGGTTAAAAACTTAAAATGTAGATGGAAATGAAGAAATTGGGGAGGCCCAGATTGATTTTTGGATTAAAGATTGGATTTTGATTAATGGGTGTGACCTGAAAGTAGTCGATTTGAGGCTCGAAGCCATAGTCGGTGAAGTGTTGAGGTTGAGGAATGGGGAAAATGGGGGAGTTGTTGGAGATTGATTTTGCTGTGAAGATGTCCATTTTCTTGCAATGTTTTCAGCTTTGGGTGTGAAGAAATCAAGAAATGGTTGTGACTTGTGAGAAGAGAAGTGTTTGTAGATGTGAGTGAGAGAGAGTGAGAGGGAAGGGAATGGCCGTTGGAGAGAGGGAGCACTAGTAAATAGATGAAAAATTTAAAAGAATAAATGCATGTGGCAAATAAATTGTTTTAATAGAGGGAAAAAAAATTAATTTATTTAAAATTTTAGATCCAAGCAAGATTGATTATTTTATAGTAATAAATATAAATTAATTGTTAATAATAACTATTTCTTCCGTCCTATCTAAAGTAAGTGAGACGCTTCTTTTGAACACAAGAATTAAGAGTTATTGAAAAATAGTGTAAAATAATATTTATAAAGTGATGATAAAAATATATATACTATACTATTTAAAGTTGTGTGTAAATAAATATTTTTTAAAAAGAAAATGCCTCATATTCGGTGGGACACTTCAGAAAGGAGTACTCTTCATTTTTTGCCGGACGAAGGGAGTAAAATTTTTAGTTTTTATTTTAACTTTACAAATTAAGAATATAATTTTCAATATGATATTCAAATTATGAAATAACAATTATTAAACATAAATTTAATTTAAATTTCAAAATAAATTAATTTAATATTTTAAAGTACTCCCTCCGGCTCATTCTTCTTGTACCCTTTCTCTTGGGCACGAAGACTAAGAAAATAGAGTTGATGAGTATGAGATAGTGTGACACACATGGGGTCCACATATTTTTTGTGTGTAACTTTTTGTCAAAAGACGAAATGAGACAAGAAGAATGAGACGATCCAATAAAAAAAACAAGACAAGAAGAATGAGAGAGGAGTGATATTTTTTTTTTAAAGAGACAAAGTTAATTGTTAGAAATTAAGAAGTTAGTTCACCAAACACCCAATACTCCAAGAATATATCACCAAATTCGTTCCCAAAGGGAATCGAACCCGGATCTTCCACTAAGGGAGGAACCCGATAGCCAGTGGGCTAAGCCCACTAGTTAATCTTTTAGGGATAGCCATAATGTGGTCAAATGTACCACTCAATATTTAATTGGAATTGTGATGGTACAAATTAACCTACCACGTCGATGCATGATTAATAAATGTCACACGCTGGTGGTACTATAATTAGGGCCAATATATAGTTTCATTATTTTAAGAAGAAATGGTAAGTATGTGCTAATTTGCTTAATCATACTTTTATGTCACGTGGGGTGCGCGGGGGTGGTTATTTTGTCTATGCGTTGTAGATATAGGATATTTGGTCTAATCTCTATGCTTTATTTGTAAAGTGAACAACAGAATAATTGATGTCACAATTAAAATTTGATAAAGTACGTTTAAGATCGAGGTATTTAGGATGCTCCCGTGATAATGGACGATGACGGCTAAACATATAATGAGGTTAAAGTTTCTTTGCACTTTTTAAGGCAGTTATAATGAGACAAGTGCACATGTAGATTGGATTAAAGATAGAAAATACTAAATAAATATTTAATAATCCAGACAAAAATAGTACTGTTGCATATGACTTATGAGTCATGACATATGGCATGTATATTTTGGAATTTCAAAAAAAATCTATTTATTATGTTGCAAAAAATATAGTACTAGTATTTTTCATCTCCACTCCAAAGAAAAACTGATTTTTTTATCTATAAAGAAACATTAGACTTTTAACATATTTTTTTAGAATTTTTCAAGAGATATCTTTCCTTCAATTGATCAAAGAAATTGAATTATTTTTTCTCTCCTGGTATCAAGTATCAACTACATCTATTTAAAAGAATTCTCTGTCTCTATACTATTGTGTGAAAGATAAATTACATCAACCGCATTTCTTAGAATAATCTAATAGAGAAAGTTGGTTCAAATCAAGTCATTTGACCAGTAAGACTTATATGTAAAAGTTGGATCTGTACAAAAATTAATAAATTATTCTTTTCAGACTATTTTTCCACAATTAATATTAGCTAACTTAATTTCTTAAAATCAATGCTATACAGTAACTAACTCCATTTAAATTTTAATTAACATTCTAAAGTGTATATATTTATTAGAGTAGATTTATACAATAGTATTTACGCGTGAGTATATAATACTCCATATGCTTTTAGGAAAAGTAAAATAAAATAAAATAGTAGATATATCACGCGACCAAGTGAGGGAAAAATGATTTTGTTCTAGCTAGTAAAGGGTGATCAATACTAAGTCACAAGCAAGATGGTGAAATAAGTTGCAAACAATTACTGATTCATAGCATTGTTGCATTTTGATATCTATTTCAGCATGATTACTCATTCAGTTACTGAGAAATTTGAAGTATAAGCAAGAAAAAATTATAACAAAGGGCAGATTCATTATCTTCATAACTCTGCTATCTTCTGATAGATACATAATATATTTGATTTACATATGTAGATAATAGATAATGAGTCTAAGGGCAGATTCAAAAATTATAACAAGGGCAGATTCATTATCTTCATAACTCTGCTATCTTCTGATAAATACATAATATATTTGATTACATATATACATAATATATTTCAGCATGCTATCTTCACATTCACTTTCACCATCTCTCTTTTCCCTTTGAATCTAAGCAGGAAATATTTGAGTTTAGAAATGATGAGCATATACATAGTGAAGAAGGAAGAGCTTTGAGGTGTTTCCCACATTTAATGCCTCATTTATTTGCTAGAAACCATGCGTTCATGAATAAGATCTACACCTGCATCCAGACTGCTGAAATCACAATAGAAAAATCGGATTTAAAATTCCCCTTCCAGAAAGTTAAAATCATGCATATTATGTTCAAGATCATATTATAAAACTTTTACACAATTGGCTAGACATAAATTCTAGATGAGCAAGAACAACTTGTGACAAGAAAGTTGAGAAACTAAACTATGTTAGCAAATCACCTCAAAATCTATGATAAAACATTGAGCATTGGATATATAGCTGAGAACTAAATATAAATTTTACCTTGCAAGATATGGTGACATACGAAGTAGAAGGTCATTGTTACCGTTGTCTCGTTGCTCCTTGATGATGAGTCTAGCTGAATCCACAAGGGAAGGGATGCAGTATCCTCCCAACTCGATTGTTTGGAGAGTCGGGATTTCTCCAATCCCGGAAGGGATCTCCTCTAGAGAAGAGCAGCTTCGGATAACAAGGTGACGAAGTCTTGGGAAGTTGGTCTCATTGGCTTCCCATTTCACTAGATCTACATCTTCAAGTAGCAGGAACATGAGAGTGCAGAACTCCTGCTCCGTTGCATCCCATCCATCTACGAACTCACAATCTTGAAGTTTAAGAACTTCAAGATTTGGTAACTCACAAAGATAATTCATGAATTCACCAACTATGTAACAAGCTGTGAGAGACAACTTCTTCAACGAGAGAGGTAATCTGAGTTTTGATGGGGAAATGAAAGCTGAATTACTGCTGGAGAATCTGAGTGTCTCAAGTTTGTGCAGATGGTAAAGATCCAAAATAGAATATCTATCTTCATAGATAGACCATTCATCTTCAATTCCCAATTTCTTCATGTTGGGGATTCTGTGGAGGAATTCATGGCTTGACTTGAGATTGATAGAGAAAATAGTCTGTAGCTTATCTAGAATGAATCCACCCCAATCACTCCCATCAAACAAGATTATTGCTTTATAAACCATCACATGTCTTAACTCTGCCATCTGCAGTATCTCACATGGCAGAAAAATATATTCACCAAACATAGTAGAAATAACTAAGGTTTGCAAATAGCACAATCTCGAGATATCAGAAGGCAGTTTTCCATCAGAGCGGTAGGAGAAAGCTAAGTATCGTAAGTTGACAATATGCAGTATTGGTCTTGGGAATTCGTCGAAATTCATGTGGAATAAGTCCAGCACCTTCAACAATCTTAGAGAAAACAAAACAGGAAACAGAATTCTACACCACGTACGACTCATGCACAGAATAGAACGGACCCGAGACATGTTTTTTGATGCATAGAAAAGATTGATATTGTCAATATATGGATGTATACTCACACGGCGTATGCCTTCAACATCTCCAACTTTACCCTTCTTCTTAGCAATGTGTACAAATCTCTTCTCCTCTGCTTTCTTCAAGCACAGATCCCTCATTAGATCATGCATGTTGTAACTCTTTGGTTTCCCATTACACTTGAGAGCTCTAACAGAAAGAAGGTTTCTGCCAACAAGAGCATTCAGACAATCTTCGGCCTCCTCTTCCAAGCTTTTATCTCCGTCTGATTTCAAAAATCCCTCAGCAACCCATAGCCTTATGAGTCTGGAGGCCTTAATCTCATAATCCTCGGGAAAAGCTCCCATGTAGAGGAAACATGGCCTCAAGTGAGTTGGCAAGTGGTTATAACTCAAAGACAGTATATTAGAGAACTGCTTATCTGATTCAACTGCTTCTGTCACATCATTTGCGACGTTCTTCCAAAAACCTTGAGTCCTATTAGCTTTGGACAAGAGCCCTCCAATGACACAGATGGTAAGAGGAAGCCCCCCACAGTTTCTTGCAATGTCTCTCCCAATCCTTTCTAATGCAGCAGGGCAATCCTCTTCATCTCCAAACACCTCTTGA
>JAYJMF010359822.1:0-10119 GCA_036873715.1 Salvia sclarea | reverse complement strand
ATTTTAAAATAATTTTTTTATATCATATTAATATTAATGACGTAAATTGATTTCCCGTCGAATTTCGACGGGCTACAGTTTAATATAACCATACAAAATAAATTGAGACGCTTTTATTAAAATATCAATAAATTTGGAATTTGATTGTGTGGGTCTCTGGCCATAGTTTCACATACTCAGCCAATAATTATCCCGCATCATACCTCAAAATCTGAATTGCAAGTTAGGTCAAACATACTATCCCCAATTCACATTCTCAAGCTTCCTCCTATATTTTCTTTAATTAATAAAAAAAAAGTTTCCTCCTTTAATTTGAAAAATACAATTCTACTAGATAAGAGTATTTCTCTCGACGAAGAAACATATCCGTACCAAAAAGTGTAATATTCCAAAATCACACTTATTAGTTTAATCAACCCAAGATTAGAGGAAGCAGCGCCACTACTAAGACTGACCGTTGCAAAAGATTCAAACTTTTAGCTCCATCCCAACCCCACCATTAAAATCGCTTTGCCACTTCTTAACGTCTCCTTTTTTTTGTTGCTAAAAACAAGATTTTTGAAAATCTCTTCATCTTTCATTTTGTCTGTTTTCCTCCGCCCTTTCTGTTTTCAAATTGTTAGTATTTGATTGACTTGATAAAAACCCCATGCTTTTGTTTATTCAAGCAAACAAAGTTTGAAATGTGGATTCAAAAAATAGCATGAGCTGAGGGAGGAAGAAATAAAGTTTCTTGAAGCTGGGAAACAAATTGCGAAAGCAAAAAAGAAGAGCCATTTACCTTAGTAGTACAACGGTAGAAAGAGTAAGATTTGACATTGTATACTCTGGTAATTTGGTAGGATTAGGATCCTTTCTCTAGTTATGTGGGTATTTATGGTGAACTTTGGGTTGCATTGTCTCAGATTTTGTTGCCTTTTACTGTAATTCCTTAGCACTTAAGCTTTTCAAGAGAACATTTTGGAAAATGGGTTTTACTCGGCGTCTTGGGTTTAGCGATTAGCTGCTAATTAAAACTGAAAACTTGGAGTTACTTTCTGCTCGATTTAGCGGTGAAATGGGATTCACATGTTCCTATGTGTAAACTGAATTTTTCCCTTCTTTTATTATCACAAAAAGAATCATCTAAGTCTGGTAGGTAGGCCAATTTTTGTTTTCTCAATTCTCTTCACTGGTTGTTGTCTGTGTGGGCGCTCGTGCTCGTGTTGTCAGTTGGAGTATGTGTAACTGTGTTTTTTCTCCATTGGTTTGTTAGGGTGGGGGCCGTGTGTGAAAAGCGGACAAATGCCTTTGGTTTTAAGCTAATTTGTGTTGTTTGTCTTAGTTTTGAGTTCCTCGCTGACTGTGTTTGTGTTAATAAGTCTCGCTAATATATGGTTGTAACAACATTCTGCAGTTTTTGCATTGGTTTTGTATGCATAGGTATCTGGGGCCTCTCCATTCATTAATCTCGAATTTGGTATGTTGTGAATAGGTGGAGAAGTATTTCTTAAGCAATGACAAAGCAGAAGTTACATTCCGATTCTGTTGTGGGGCTGAGGTATCGTGGCAATAGCCTCGGGCTGCCCTCAGTGTCCAAATTCCGCAGTGGACATATGCCCTCTGGGATGAATGTTAGCCGTGTGATTGAGAGCCTCTCGGAGTCGGAGATGGACACCTCTGATTCTGAGGGTGAGCGCTATGGCACTCGCGACTCCCTTGAGGCGTCGCCTCAGGATGATAAAATGGCCAATGGTGGTGCAAGACACAATGCTTTTGTGAATGGGGGGAATTATTATGACAGAGTGGCGGGGCGTGGTGGTGGGCACCGTGACTCTGCTTATGAGGAGTCATCTGAATCCGTCACTAGCTCGGAAATGAACTCCACACCGGCCAGCAGCAGCAATGGCGTTTCAGTGGATAGAAGATACAATGAAGGGGCTAATATCTCTAGCACCATTGTGCAGCCAAATAAGCAAACCTTGAGACAGGTTAGGGACATGTTGAGCTGCCATTTGTGGAGTCTACTTTGGTGTTTCGAGTTTATTTGGAATGACATTTAACTGATCCTTCTACTATATTCTAGAGATGATAGTATTTTGTTATTTTCGTATGCAAGAGATGATATTTTGAGTTTGCTTGAAATGAAACATTTAGAGGTTCTTTTGTACTGGGCTGTGGCATGGGAAACATTATTCTTATTTCACCTGCGATTATTGATTATGATGTGATTTTTTTTTTTCGTGTTTTTCAGGACTTGCACAATGTGAGGGAGCAGGATAAGTTCTCTGATGACGATACTCCAAGTGCACCACCGCTAGCTGGGTCATTTCAGCATCAAAGTCAAGTTTCTGAAAGCCTTCCAACTGTTGGGGATGATGCTAACCGTTGCTCAGCAACATCTGGAGGCTCTGCAGTTGAGATTGAATCGAGCAAGTACAAGAGCACGATATTGGGCACTGCAGAAGTCGAAACTTCTGAAGTTTCTGCCAGGTAATGCTTCATACCATCACATTTCAATAGGAGGAGATTACCTAATAACTTTCACAATTCAAACTGAAAAGGGATTATTTCTCAGGAATGCAGCTGTATCTTCTCGTCCTACAGCTGGTCGATATCCTACATTCCATGCCAGGTAAGTCTATAGTTTACAGTTCTTTGTCTTGCTTTTGTCGAAGCAGATCTTCTAATCCTTGTTGTATCATCCAAATTTGATGGCAGTGGCCTCGGCAACTGGTATGCCGTTTTATCCTATGATGCATCCGTCCGCCTATGTCTTCACTCGTGGGCAAGGGGCTGTATGGAAGCTCCTCCCTTTTTGGAAAATGAATGTGCTCTGCTGAGGGAGGCATTCGGGTAAGAATATAAGATTTGCTACCTGCCAATATCTTTCGCAAAATCTATCATCTTTAACTTTCCTTGTTGATTTGCAGGTTGAGAAATGTATTGTTACAATCAGAGGAAGAGCTGATGAGGAAAGATCCTTCCGAACTTGTAGGGGAAGGTGCTTTTGTGAAGACGAAGAAAACAATTGGGAAGATTAAAGTTCAAGGTCTATATGTGATTCTTGTAGGAAAATTACTTTCTACATAAGCTTGTGCTGTGTAACCTAACTGTACAAACCGTTTTTATCTTTTTGCAGTCCGTAAAGTGAAAATGGGGATGGAGCAACCCACTGGTTGCACGTTTACATCTTTAAAGTCATCATCCATGGTGAAGCTGGAATCATTTCAGCACAGGTTATCAAATGTAAAATCAATCGTGTCATCTGAGACAAGGGCGCTACGGACAAGAAATATAACCCCAGTTATCACTGTAAATGGCTCTTTTTTGCATAAAAGTGTTGCACACGTTATTTTTGGGACTCGTAGGTACTTGAAAGAAGTACCAAAGATCATCAAAATCGGCTTTAATGCTTGGCGTAGCAGTGCAACAACTTATGAAGTTGTACAAGGTATGCATGTGTCTTGCATAATAAGTAGGGAGTTTTGTTTCCGGTTCAATCTAACTTCTGCTTGAATTTTATTTTGTTGTTAATTGCAGAATCGTATTCCTGTTTGTTGAGATTGAAAAGTTCACCCGAAGAGGATGCATTGAGAATGCAACCAGGATCTGGCGAAGCTCGTGTCTTGTATGTTTTATCTTACTCTCTGTCGATTTCTTCAATTTGGCAGAATTTGGTAAGTAAATTTTAATGCTTTTCGTCTACAGCTTGCCAGATGGGTTCGGAGATGATCTAATAATCGAAGTCCAAGATTCGAAGGGGAAGTATTTTGGGCATGCTCTTGTTCAGGTGGCCGACATTGCTGATGAATTGGTACTGTATCCGAGTCCAATGTTGGATTTTTATTGCTGCTGAAACAGATCTGTATGCGTTTCTGAAATGGTCGAGTTTTGCTGCTTGTTTTTAACACAGGGGGAGAAGGTTCGTCAGTGTGTTATATCTCGGGAACCGGAGCATGAACAAGTCGGGAAAATACAGTTATACATCAACTATTCAACCACCGCAGATGAAAATAGTTACAAGGTATATGCAGATGTTTTAGGTTTTCACTCTCAACGCCTATTTTGTACAAGATGACGCTAACTTTGTGTATTTATGGCCAGTGCACGTCTGTAGCAGAGACTATTGCCTATGACTGCGTTTTGGAGACTGCGATGAAAGTTCAACAGTTTCAGCAACGAAACTTGTTGCTGCATGGTTCATGGAAATGGTTGGTGGATGAATTCGCATCTTATTTTGGTGTTTCAGATGCATACACAAAGCTCAGGTATCATAGTTGGTTACTTGGATTGACTTTATTTTTCCACAATTACTACTCTTATTCTTGCTTTCGTATCGTGTAGATACCTTTCGTATGTTATGGATGTGGCCACACCAACGATGGATTGTCTCGACTTGGTGCATGACTTGCTGCTTCCTGTCGTAATCAAAGGCAAAAGCAAGAACACATTGAGCCACCAAGAGGTAGAGATGGTTACATCACAAGTTGTCGTTTTATTTTTGTTCGTAAATGCCAAATGAAATGTAATCCTTATAGTTGCAATCTTTACTGTTTTAGGTCCGTCTTCTGGGCGAAGTATCGGATCAAATCGAGCATATTCTCACTTTGGTCTTCGAGAATTACAAGTCACTCGATGAGTCATTGCCGTCTGGTATTAAAGACGTGTTCGGACCAGCTACGGGAGTGGCCGCGCCTGCTCTTGCTCCTGCTTTGAAGCTTTACAAAATGCTGCATGACATTCTTTCACCCGAGGTGCAGTTGAAGCTGTGCAGATATTTCCAGGTGAGAAGGTGCCCGAGCTTAATGTGTCTCTGAACTCTATTCGTTTTGACAATAACTGTTGGACGCTTCTCTGCAGAATGCTACGAGAAAAAGGTCGAGGAGGCACTTGTCGGAAACTGATGAATTCATCTCCAGCAGTAACGAAAACATTTTGTTGGATCCGGTGGCCATCTCCACAGCTTATAAGAAAATGAAAATGCTTTGCTTGAATATCCGCAACGAGATTCTCACTGACATCGAAATCCATAAGCAGGATCTTCTTCCTAGGTAAGAGTTACAATCTCAATGTTTCTGATTAATGTATATGTTAATGTAACTCTCGTGGCTTTCTGTGCAGTTTTATAGACCTTCCAAACCTTTCATCGTCAATATATAGCACAGAACTCTACAGCAGATTACGGGAGTTCCTCGTTGCTTGCCCTCCTTCTGGCCCTTCGCCTCCGGTTGCAGAACTTGTCGTAGCTACTGCTGATTTTCAAAGGGATCTTTCTTTGTGGAATATTAGGTAATTGGTCGTTGGTGGTTGATTATGTTGCTTACTGTGAGCGTTTTGATATAAATTTTATAATGACGTTCTTGCTCTGCAGTTATATCAAAGGAGGGGTTGATGCTAAAGAGCTCTTCCATCTGTATATCACCATTTGGATCCAAGATAAACGTCTTGCTTTGCTCGAATTATGCAAACTCGATAGGGTAAATTTATATCTTTCAGATGCTGAATCTTGAAAAAAGTTTATGTGATCTTAACTATAACTGATATAATAATGCAGGCGAAGTCTGCCTCCTTTTCGACAACTCCATTCATCGATGATATCTATAACCGGCTAAGGGAGACACTCACCGAATATGACGTGATTATCAGTCGCTGGCCGGAATATACTTTCGCTTTGGAAACTGTAAACAGACCATTCCTACTTCTTAGGATTAGTACTTCTCCTCACTTGTTTGTTTCTCACTTATGTTTGTTTTTGTGTATTGATTAGGCTATAGCCGATGTTGAGAAGGCGGTGATCGAGAGCTTGGAGAAGCAGTACGCTGAAGTCTTATCTCCATTAAAAGAAAACACGATTCCTAAGAGATTCGGCCTCAAATATGTCCAGAAATTCGCAAAGGGAAATTCGCCTCCTTATATTGTTTCTGCTGAGGTACAATGATCTCTGTCTTTTGCTCTCATATCTCGTTGCAAAGAAGACTAACTTGTCATTTTTCAGTTGGGTGTGCTCCTGAACCTGATGAAGAGGATGCTCGATACTCTGCGTCCCCAGATAGAAGCACAGTTGAAGCAGTGGGGCTCGTGCATGCCTGAAACCGGGAATATGGTCCCCGGAGAGAAGCTCAGCGAGATAACAGTGATGATCAGGTCCAAATTCAGAGCTTACGCGCAAGCTGTCGTAGATAAACTCGTTGAAAATGTGAGTATTTTCGATAAATTGATTGTTCAGACATACATAGATTAAAAAAATCACAAACCCACTCAATCCATCATATTCATCTTCAAATTACCTCCCAAGTCATAAGAAAAGCATAGTCGAAGATACAAGAAAATATGAAATCAAAATACCAATGAGGGTCCATTAATCCAATTAGGATTAATTTAGGACGAATGAACTGTGCATGCAGATATACCGGAGTGTGCCTCAGCATTTTATGACTTTTATCTGTCAATGTACCTGATTCACTTCCTTTTTCTTGATGAACAGACGAAGCTGCACAATGTGACGAAGCTGAAGAAAATAATCCAAGACGCCAAGGAAAACGTGGTAGAGTCCGATATGAGGCAGAGGATGCAGCCTCTGAAGGAGCTGCTGACTAACACAATAAATCAGTTGCACACTGTGCTTGAATCTCAAGTGTTTGTGATGGCCTGTCGTGGCTTCTGGGATCGTATGGGCCAGGTTAAACATTTTGTTTCATGAAGACCATCATTTTGTCGTGTTATTGATTTCACAATCTAACAAGAATCTTGAATGCAGGACGTCTTGAAGTTTCTAGAAGACAGGAAAGAGAATCGGTCGTGGTACAAAGCCTCCCGAGTTGCAGTAAATGTACGAAGCCTCAGTGAACTGCGTTTCTTTAGATCTGTTGAGCATTTTATTGACTGCTGCTATTTTTGCGATTTCAGGTTCTGGACGACGCGTTTGCATCACAAATGCAGCAGCTGATGGGAAATGCGCTGCAGGAGAAGGATTTGGAGCCCCCACGATGCATTCTTGAAGTGCGATCAATGCTTTGCAAGGATGTGACGAACAATAAGAGAGGAAACTACTACTATTAGAGATGGGGGTGGGTGATTGATGCAACGAGGGAGGGGGATTGGACGCGACTGGACCAGCTTGTTGCTGTGCTTGGCTGCACTTTTCGGACTCTAGAAATGTAGACAATGGAATGATCTTCTCCCACGCAGTTGTAGACGTAGGAATAGCAGAGAGGAAAACATGATTTGAGGGAAGTGAATGTCGAAATTTTGAGGAAAAAGCAAAGCACCATTCATAATCATGCAGGAAGGCCAATATCTCATGGCTTCTTGTTTATGTGAATGTGAAATATAGGAAAGTCAAATAGTTGGAGTAATTGGATAATTTTTATGCTTCTTTTTGTATGATAAATCAATCAATTCATAATTCAGTTTGATCAATAATATGTATATGAATTGAAGTCGAATATGTGTTGTTTTATTTGGAGATGATAACATCAAGTAAGACCTAAAATACGAACGAGATCAAAAGGTTGAGATGCAACGGGACTAATTTGATTTAGTTTTTTTGAATGGTAGAGAAGAAATAAATGTATTCCAGTAACATATAAATATTCCTTTTCCATTTATAGTGAGCTAGTACTTTTTTCTATTCACATTTGTTGAGATTCTTTTGATTGTTTGTCATGCTAAACTTCTCATTTCACACGATCCAATTATGAAGTTGTTATTAACAGCAGAATTCGAATGATTAAATGCGAAGACCTACATTTCTAAGTGTTAAGACTTCAAAAATAAAAGTCAGATGTGAAAAATATAACTAAAAGACATGAGGGATTCCATAATTTTCAAAAAGGGGTGGCATTGGCAAGTCTTAAAAGTTGAGAGACCAAAGTCAAGGAGTCGTAATACACAAAGTTGGAATTCAAAACAAGTGGAGTATTTTTGCCGCGTAAGCGCTAGCTCGATCCGTTGGCTGTTAAACTACTTTCCTTCCATTTTCTCTTCTCTGTCTGTCTGTCTCTCTCCTATATATTCATTCCCTCACTCCATCATCATCTCAAAACCTATTCAATCATTTACTTTCCAATTTTAGAAAGAAAAAAAAAACATGGGTTTGAAGGGGTTTGCAGAAGGCGGGGTGGCTTCCATCGTGGCGGGGTGCAGCACTCACCCACTCGATCTGATCAAGGTGAGGATGCAGCTCCAGGGTGAGCCCGCCGTCCAATCTCTCCGGCCTGCTCTCGCTGCCGGAGCCATCCCCACCCCTCGCGTGGGACCAGTCTCCGTGGGACTCCGCATCATCCAGCACGACGGCGCCGGCGCCCTCTTCTCCGGTGTGTCGGCCACCGTCCTCCGGCAGACTCTCTACTCCACGACCAGAATGGGGTTGTACGAAATCCTCAAGACCAAATGGACCGATCCCGAAAGCAACAGCCTCCCTCTAGCGAGAAAAATCGCGGCGGGGCTCATCGCCGGCGGCGTGGGAGCCGGCGTGGGAAACCCTGCTGACGTGGCGATGGTCCGTATGCAGGCCGACGGACGGCTCCCTCTATCGCAGCGGCGCAATTACAAGAGCGTGGTGGATGCCATCTCCCAAATGAGCAAGAGCGAGGGGATTGGTAGCCTGTGGCGCGGATCATCCCTTACGGTGAACCGCGCCATGGTGGTGACCGCGTCGCAGCTGGCGTCGTACGATCAGTTCAAGGAGATGATTTTGGAGAAGAATCTCATCAAGGACGGCCTCGGGACGCACGTGGCGGCCAGCTTCGCGGCGGGGTTTGTGGCGGCGGTGGCGTCCAACCCGGTGGATGTGGTCAAGACGCGGGTGATGAACATGAAGGTGGAGCCCGGCAAGGCGGCGCCGTATAGCGGCGCGGTGGACTGCGCGGTCAAAATGATTAAGGCGGAGGGTCCCATGGCGCTCTACAAAGGCTTTATTCCCACCATTTCAAGGCAGGGTCCTTTCACCGTCCTTCTATTTGTCACATTGGAGCAACTTCGCAAATTGTTCGAGGATTTCTGATGCTTTAGTTAGTCCTCGATGATGATCATGCGGATTAATCACATTTTAGTCTAATTCTTTTATAGAATCATATTTGAAATACATATACCGTTTAATTATAAATATTGATTCAATCATAAAACGTGTTCCCATAGATGAAACCTGTCCAGAAGGGCTTTGGACTCAAATGGTCCCATTTTAATAAGTTTTCTTCTGTTAGATGTAATTGATTATTGCTTACTAACCAATCAATTCTTCGTCAAAATAATTTACGTACCCTCCTCGGAAACGAGTGAAACAACTCAAATGCAACATATAATGAATTTATAATAATTTATGAATAGTGCAATCTTATTCTACTCAACCAATTGTGCTCATTTAAAATTATATTATGTCATGTGTCTGGTTTGAGTAAGGCTAGCTTGATTGCTTAAATAATTCAATTAAATCACATGCATGTTTAGTTTGAGTGATTGAATTTGTGATGAATAATTTGACATGAGCTCCAATAATCCAATTGGATAATAACTTATCACCTCAAATTTTGGTTGATTATTAAATCATCTTTCAATCCACAATGTAAAATTCATTCATTCCAAAAAACATCATCTTCAAAATTATTTGATCCTCTTTGTCCTTGATTATTTTATTATATATATATTATGCTATATTGTAATTATAACTCTTCAATTTATCCTAGAATATATAATCATTCAATTCAAACACGGAACTAATTTATGCAAATATAGTACCCATTCGTTTCAAAATGTAAGTCTTTCTAAACTTTTGCACAAATATTAATAAATAAAATGTATACCTAAATTAACCTTAATTTGATATATTCTTAATAACATAACTATGATTTGGTGAAAAACATAAAAAAAAAGACATAAATGATAGTAGTTAATGAGGGCAAATAGTGGTATTAATCTACAAAACCTCATACATAAAGTAAATAATTAAAAATTCCAAAAAGACTTACATTTTGAAATGGAGGGAGTACAATATTCGGATGAGGACAATTGGGGTGAAAGCATATTATTGTATACTATATTCTATACACTAGTCAGTAACCCGTCGAAATTCGACGGGAATAATTGGTGCGATTTTTTTAGTTTAATGTACATCCTTTAATAATTTAAAGTACGTTTCTT
>JAYJMF010359811.1:0-10120 GCA_036873715.1 Salvia sclarea | reverse complement strand
CTAACTTATATAATGAATTTTTCAAGCTCTTCTTAATTATATAAATATTATTTCTTAAGGATGCAATGCCCTAATTAATGAGCCCATAACCGTTCTTAGTTACACACTAATTCCTGCTACAGGAATTCGGGGTACTGCACTTCTGCTGAGATAATATGACCGAGAAAGTTTACTTCTCGCAGCCAAAACTCGCACTTGCTGAATTTAACATATAACTTTTCAGTCCTCAGCGTGTTCAAAGCGGTTCTTAAATGGGTCTCGTGCTCTTTCTTGGTTTTAGAATACACAAGGACATCATCAATAAAAACCAAGACAAACTTATCGAGGTATTAATGGAAAATACGGTTCATCAAATCCATGAATAATGCTGGGGCATTGGTCAAACCAAATGGCATCACGGTGAACTCATAATGGCCATATCGGGTTCGAAAACCAGTCTTCGGTATATCTTCTTGCTTGATCTTTAGCTGATGGTATCCAGATCTCAAATCGATTTTTGAGAAAACGCCTGCTCCTTTCAGTTGATCGAACAAATCGTCAATCCGGGGTAACGAGTACTTATTCCTCAGGGTCAACTTGTTCAATTCTCTATAGTCAATGCACATTCTCAAGGTGCCATCCCTTTTTTTAACAAATAAGACTGGCGCTCCCCAAGGTGAAACACTTGGTCTAATAAACCCTAAATCCAAAACTTCTTGTAATTGGATTTTCAATTCTTGAAGTTCTCTAGGCGCCATTCGGTATGGTGCCTTCGAGATTGGAGCTGATCCTGGTTCTAGGTCAATGGAAAATTCCAATTGCCTATCTCGTGGTAATCCAGGCAAAGATTCTGGGAATACGTCTGGGAACTCCCTGACTATGGGGACATCTTCCACCTTTCTTTCAGTTTTACCTTTTTCGGCCAAGTATACTAAGTAAGCGCGTGCTTCCTCTTTTCTTAACAACTTTTCTACTTGCAAGGCTGAAATGATAGGGACTCTCTTTCATCTCTCTCTATCCCATAGAAACAGGTAGGCTCCTTCCCCGGTGGTTGGAAGAAAATCTCACGACTCTCACAACGAATTGTCACGAAGTTTTGGGTTAACCAATCCATCCCTAGGATTATATCAACGTCCCACATTGGTAAAAGACGCAATGAATCTGCCCTCAATTTTAAGGGTCCTAACTCAAACTCTAAGTTAAGACACTCGTGTGTGATTCTATCGCTCCTTCCTAGAGGGGTAAGTACTCTTATGTCTGGCTTAGATCGTTCCACCGGAAGCTCAAGAGTTTCTACACATGCTGAAGAAATAAAAGAATGTGAAGCTCCGGTATCGAAAAGAATTATTACAGGTACGCCTTTCAATATTCCCATACCTGTCAGTTGTCCAGCTTTCTTATCAGTCTGTTTCTGGTCAAGGGCGAAGGTTCTCTGTTGCTGGGTTGTGGCTGAACTTGCTGCATCGGTTGAGTCTGAGGTGGTGGTTGTGGTGCCATTCGAAGTTGAGGCATCAAAAACTGAGGAAACGTTGGAAATGGTAGCTGAGGGTAAGTGGCCAAAGCCTTCATGAATTGAGTCTTGCGAGGGAGATAGGGTTTCGAACCACTTCCCGGTGCCTTAGCGCGAGTAGGACAACTATTCGCGTAATGACCCACCTGACCACAATTGTAGCAGTTGTTACTCCCCCACTTGCACATCCCTGAATGTGTGCGATTGCATCTCGGACAAGTAGATTTTGCTTGATTCGGGAAGAGCTGAAGTTGGCCTTGGAACTGTGGTCGGGATCGGCCCTGGGGAAATTGACCTGGCTTTTGCCACTGTTTCTTGTTCTGAAAATTCTTATTCTCCCACTTTCTTTTGTTCCCACTCCTCTGATCAGTCAACATCAACTTTGAAGGGTTGGGATTCTGGGTGGGGATTGGGGTCGGGTCAGGTGTAATCTTCTTAGGGCGCATTTCCATTTCCATGTCCAACGCTCGGTTCAAGGTCTCAGCGTATGAAATAGGAGGTTGACTCGCCAATACTATTCTCATCTCTTGACGCAGACCATATCTAAATAACTCTGCCATTTTCTCATCAGTATCAACCTTATATGGTGCATAACGGGCCAACTTACAAAACTCTCGATCGTATTCAGCCACAGTCTTTTTCCCTTGCTTGAGATTAGCAAACTCAATCTCTTTTTGTTTACGGTAACTCCGTGGTATATATTTTCGCAAGAAGCTCTTCTTTGAAGCGCTCCCAAGTAAGACCATCCAGCTGCTCTGGTGTGAAGGTTTTCTGACGAGATTCCCACCAGAAGTCTGCAGATCCCTTTAGCTGAAAAGAGATACATAACATGCACTCTCGATCGGTGCATTCCAGAAATTGAAAGATTCGATCCATAGCCCTAACCCATTCTTTGGCTTCAGATGGATCACCAGATCCTGTAAAAGTTGGTGGATTTTGGCGAAGGAAGAGTTCAGCTATTTTGCGATCAGGGCGCGGGGGTTATTGGTTAGGTGAATTTTGGGGTGTGGATTGGCTCTCTTGAGCCTCTACTTCGGGAGTTGGGTTTCGGCGTCTTCGCGGCATGCTGGAAAGAAATTGAGAATTTAAATATCAAAATCAAAGGGTACATTTCTTATCACATAGCAAGTCATGGGTATTTCAAATTGTAGACAAATCTGGTTACAATAAATGTTGACAGGTTGAACATAATGAACAACGAGGTTGCAAAGTTTTTATATATATCAAAACATTTAATTTATATATATCGGGGGAAAATTGCCTCTTTGAGGACTTTTACAAAAAGGGTAAAATTTTGCCACTGATGGGTCTGGGCTATAGCGATGCACTATCTATACGGCATCAAATCGACCATTCCTATCTATATACATGCTACTGTTGTACATATACCAAAATCCACTTACTACTATACACACTGACTGGGTACTACTAATACTACCATATGCATCACTACTATATGCATCACTAGTTGTACATAGCCATTCACAACTATCACAACACAATACTCATGGTAAACTCTGATCCGGAACCCACTGCCATCCACAGCCACTCGGATCGGACTCATCTCCATCACTGCCAACCGTCGCGTCATCTGATACATACCTATCAATCTCATCCTCCCAGTCGGGGGTGCTCTCTCTCGGTCCAGCAAACTCTTGCGGCTCCAACTCATCTTCCTCGTACTCTGGCTCAGGTAATCGGGGCGCAAGGGGGTTACTATCGTGTGAGATTACCTTCAGCTCGTGGTGCAGGATATATGGGTCAGTAACAAATGGTATCTGACTGACGGGAAGCTACTGAATCTTACAAGTGCCAACATACTCCACGTGCTCTGGCTCACACAAGAATGATCGGGCAACTCTTGATGGCCTAGAGGAAATGGTTCCCTTATCGACAAGAGGAGGTGGCTCTTGAAACAAGTGAACCTCAAAGAAGTGGCTAGGAAACTCAGCCTGAGATAACTGAAACTCAGGAGCCATCGCCGGGATAGAATCGAAAGGGACCACATGTATCGGATAGGAACCAGGAATGATCTCTAGTACATAATCGGAAGAGCTAATCTAGGGAGAGAATGGGTCGACGAAATCAGCCTGACTAGAAAGGGAATCAAGAGCAAAAGGCTGATCGTAGAGATCCAGGTCAATAGTGGGCATCGCCGGATCTATCTCAGGGTAAGGAGATCCATCAACAGGGATCATGTCTAGATCCGCAAGAATCGGATCCAGCTCGGGATATGTATAGGAATCATCAAGCTCATGATGAATGCCTACGTCCATCGGCTGAACAGGGTCAACAAACTCCTCAACAACTGGATCAAAGGCGGCGTGATCAACCATCATAGGCTCATCAATAGCTGGGACTGGAACAGCAAGTGGTGGAATAACGACGGCAGGCTGGGAAGGAGAACCATCCTGCCTAGCATATCTAACGGCAAAGAGCTTACGTACAAATGGATGGAAGAACTCTATAGGAGGATACTCGCCAGAAGGTGGACTCTGATGGATGCGGCTTTACGCCCGCACCAAGGCGATAAATCCTAGGAAATCTCCCGACTCCTCAGGCTCTCTAGTGAAATCGATGAAATCTAAGGCAGAAGTTGAAGTCCATCCCTGCCAGTGTGCTAGCAAGACCTGCACTAGCCGAAGAATCCGGTCTAAACTGTTTACCCCATGCTCCCTAACCTGTAGCCAAGTCTGATGAAACTGCTCGAGAAAATCTGATAAGTTCTGATACTGCTCTGGACTAAGCTCATAAAATCTATCAGTGAGTCCGAACACTGGCGGCCTAGCCCTAGTACTCTTACGTGGCGTAACTCGCATCCTCGGCATCCTAAGATAACAAGCATAACTTAGATATTAGGATAACGACATCGGTTTGTCCCACTACCCAACTTAAGATAACTCATCATCTCTTAATCGTAATCATCTATCACATAACACATTATACTAAGCATAAGCAAGCTCACTTAATAATGCACATACTTACATATAGTTCTTAAGTCTATATGCAACATAAAATAATTACTTGTACCTGGTTGAGCTGGAGGTGGTGGACTTGATGTGCTGAGCTTGAATGGATAGGAAGACTGGGTTAGACTCAAAGAAGACTCACAGGTCCAGAGTGAACAACTGCTCTGATACCATTCTGTCACAGTCCGGCTAATTAATTATTACTTAACTAACTAACTGGGTTGCGACTAAAGGAAAGAACGGATAAACTAACTAAACATCGAGGTTTGTAAACATTAATCGGTTATTGATATCAAGGAAAGGTGTTGATTGGATTGTGATTAATTATATAATTAAGAGTCGAAAGTCAATTTATTGTCGTTTGAAAGGTTGTTGTGATCAACTTCGACTCTAGACACACACACCACGATTGATGACATGTCTAACCCATTACGATTCCGACACTTAAGACATATTACAGATCCAAATAAAGAGTAGGCAACGGAAAGGGTAGCTAAGTTCATGTATGAAGACATAAACCCGGGGCATACTTAATTACATAACAAAATAGGTCTTCGCTCAGCAATCAATTTCCACCGCCATCTCCAACACAACCTGCACGTTTAGAAATATATGCAGGGCATGAGTACTTAATGCACTCAGTGGGCACGTGCCAAAAACAGTTAAAAGGGTGCTCTTAGAGCTATATAATCGACTTGCCAACTTATAAGATTCACAGGGGTTTTAAGAAAATCTCCTATGAATCTATTTTAAAGAAACACTTACTTATGATCAATGCATGCAATTATAACTTAAGCTATAACATGTATGCAGACAATATCAAACAACACCGGTGTTGAGAAGTAGGCCTCCTTCTCAAACACAATGACCAGCCAACCCGCTCGATGACTCACGGTCATAACTGTGTACACAAACCCTTACTAGCAGCTCATCTAGCATAGGGCCGATATCGTAAATCTCTCGTAGATAGGCAACATGCAACGTGCTCAAAATAGGCAAGTCAAATAACTTTATAAATAACATGCGTTTAAATATAATAAATAACTTAACATCATGCTCGAGCTTTATTTTAGTTCAGAAAGCCCACCTGGATAGCTGGACTATTCTGTGACCTCAACCCTTCCCTTCTTCACTTCTTTCCCGCTCCCACTTGTTCCTTAAATTAAATTAAAAAGATTAATTCTCGGGAAAGGTATAATCTAATCTCTGACTCTTGAGCTTCTACTAAAATCCCTCAGTAGACTATGGTTACTATTCTAAATTAGGCCAATGCATCCTCTATAGCAATAGTTATCTTATTAAATAACTTAATACTTCTTTAATAGTTGTTAGATTTCTAACTTTATAATAACTTCATCTTTATAATCTTTATGATGAAAGAGAATTAATTACCACTTATAATTTAGATTTTACTTGAATTAACTTCTTATGAATTCAAGTAATTCACTTATGGTAAATACTTGGTTATTTAACTTGATCTTATATAATTAGTGTCTTTCTTCAACTTATGATCAAGCTTTGTTAGTCAAGTCAAATGAGGTTTAAAGCAATATTTTCCTTACTAAATCCTTATGCTTTTAATGGTTCTAGGTTAACCAAGTTTAACAAAATTGAAGGAAATGTTTTCTTTCTTAAGAGGATTAACAATTACTAAATTACATGACATGTCACCCCTTTTCTAGCTTGACATCTATTCTCAATTTCACACATAAACCGACACAATCAACCACAAAACATCCAAATCATATAGCTTTAGTATATCTCTTCTCATTTAGCTACTAACTAACTAAATTTCAATATCCTCGTTCTTAAGCATAGAAATCCAACAAAGTCTCATCAAGCATACTTTATCATATACATTTCAAATATCAAAACCTTTCGGCTAAATAAAGATTAGAATCCTTAGGTTATACCCAATAAACTTCCGTTTCTCGAGGATTTTAAAAAGGAAATTTATTCCAGCTTGACCTTATTATTCTAATCATACTCAATTATCACCAAATATATATATATACACTCCATTTTTCAATAATCAACTCGCATATATGAAATCCCAAATTATACCTAAACTAACAAAAGCTATTTTTTGCATATAAGCTTTGAAAAATCCGAATAAATCACTATAGGCCTAATTTATATCCTAGATCACAATTATGAAATCAATTTGAGAAAATAAAATCAAAATCATCATGTTTGAGAACTCCATATTTTCGGCCAAAAGGGAAAATTTTATAGGGTTAGATTAAATCTCAATTATTCACACCAAACATGCTCTGATATATTCAATTACATAAATACAAGCCCAATTTAAACAAACAAGAACAAAATCATCTTGATTCATCAACCCTAAATTTTCGGTCAAATGGGGGGTTTTTAATAGAGAATGATTTTGTTTCAATTTCTTGTTCTAAACATGTTTAAATACACCCAATTGCATAGTTCTATACTCAATTTAAATAATTACTAACAATTAATTAAATTTAAAAATTGGGGTTCTTAAGCAAAATTGGGGGTTTTTGAAATTAACCAAATTAAACTTCAATTCATGTTTATATACACTTATCTAAGCTATATCTAACACCAATTAGTGAAGAAATCAAAAGATAAAATTTTTCCCAAAATTGGGTCAAATATGGCCGAAAATTAATAGGCCAAAATGGGGTGATTTTTCGTGATTTTTCAACACCAAATCACTCCTAAATGTTAGATCTATGCATAAACATGTCAAAAATCAAAAGATAAAACTTGTAGGAGAAAATCCATGAGGACCGAAAATTTGGGGGGTTTTGAGGGGGATGAATTCTCAAAATTTTCACTCAAATTCAAGTTAAAAATAGGTATATTACCTTCTTGATAGGTAGATCTTGTGTTTGGAGATGAATTGGAAACTTGGATCTTGAGTTTTAATGGAGAAAATTCAAGTGTGTGTATGTGTGTGTTAGGCGAAAATGGGGGAGAAGAGAGAAGAAGATGATGAATAGTGTAGTGTGTTGTGGAAGCCAAGTGAATATATGTATATTTTATTTCAAGTTCTTTGACTTTCTAGTCCTTTCTAGAAGCTCTCAATGGCTTCCTTAGTAAGTTAGGTTAGTAGTTGGGCCTCTTTTAATGTTTTTGTGTTGGGCCTATCTGTTATACTTAGTATTGGGCCCATTCTTATTATAAACATTTTACCATTATCCGAATATATTTATTCGGATTAAATATTATTATTATTCACCATTAAATTCTAATTAATTAATTATTAAATAATATTTTGCCAATAAATTAGCAAACAAAATTTCTATATTTTCCTCATCTCATTTATTACTATAAGGTCGTTTATGACCTTGAAATATTTTATTTACTATTTTAAAATCTTATGCTGAGAATAAAACATATAATTATTCTTGAATCTTCATAGAACTTTATTACTATTTATTTACTTAAATTTCTTATTCATAATATCATCTCTACTTAGACGCTCATGTCCTCTATTTATCTTGATCATGTGATCTAAGTTCCTAGTCTTAGATCATAATCTATTTTTCTTAAAATTCTTGATTTCCAATTTATCAACTTTATAATTCTAAATAAATCTTCATATCAAATTCTTTTCCATCTTACTTAAGGATGCATTGCCTCTCACTAATTACGTAATTACTCCCCTTACTAATCACGTACTTAGTACCTAATTACTGCTACAAGAATACGGGGTATTACAGACATGGTGTTGTTGTTGTCCTCCTTCCCATACAGGTTGTAGGAGGCAATCCTGTGGCACATCCTTAAGACATGGTCTTCGATAGATGTGCCCCTACTCACACTCGCCTTGAACACTTGTTGGCCGCTAAATCTCTCCCAAATCTTGTTCCAGTAGCCGTCTGCGTAATTCGGCACCACCTTCTCTGCCTTGAGATATTCCTGGGTGGATAGATCCACCCATTCTACCATCTTGAGCACCACATTGAGGTCGTCCATCTTGACTCTGCGCTCCACTCCTCTGAGCTTGAACTCAAGGTATTCTGGTCCTTCCTTGTCCGTTTTCACTTGGAGATCTGAGTAGAACTCCTTGACCAATTCCTCGTACGAGGTCGTATCCCATTCCAGAAAGTTTTCCCAGCCTATTGCTTTGAACTTCTCCTTGACTCCTTCAGCTAACCCCAACTCTCCCAAGAGTCCGAAGTCGATTCTCTTGGGCACCACAATCTCCTTGTTGGCTATGTTGTTCAACGGCTTTTCCTCCCTTGTCCTGAGCATTGGCTTCTTCCCTTTTTCTAACGCCTTCTTTTCCACCTTCTGCTTCTTCGCCGGCCGCTCCTGGTAGGTCTCGTCGTCTTCCTCGTGCGTCTCATCTCCACCGGAATCTACCTCCTACTCCTCCGGGGTCTTGTTCGAGCTTCCACCGAGGGAGGCTTCTTTCTCCAGTGCCCCTTGTCCCGGCGAGGAGCCTGTCCGGGAGGAGTTTCCCCCTCCTTTCTTCAGGGAGACTAACTTAGAGGCCTTCTTCTTCGTGGAGCTTTCTTTCTCCTGCTTCACGTTCAGCATCACGGTGGGGGTCCCTTCGCCTTCGGCGTCCCCCACCTCGTCGACGTCCTTGAGGATTTCGTGCTCCGCCACCTCGGCCAGTTGCTCGAGCGGCGATCCGTCTAGGGGAGAAGGGCTCCCTTCGACGTTCTTCTCGGGTTGCAAACCTCCATCGTCTTCCATTACAATGCGGCGGAGGGTGGTTGATGTTGGGCTTTTCGTCGTGGAAAGGTCGATGAAGGTGCCGTCGGGTATCTTTTTGAGTTTGTTCTTCGGCCGAGTGCTCACTATGAAAGGGGGTAGGGTTTTTTTTGTTGGGAGATTTTTGAATTCGGCCGTTTGAATTTTGGGAGAGGGAGTGGGGGTAGTGGGGAGGTTAATTGCAGACGTGGGTTAGGCGGTTGTAGGGGTAGGCTAGGGTAATGACTTGACCGCTGACAAGGTGACATCAGCGCGTCAGGTCTTGGAAGACGAACCGCCTCCGCCCTTTTCTGCCTTCTCCCTTGCCCAAGCTTCTCTTCTTTGCTCATGACCTCCTCTGTACGCATCTCGCCTAGCTTGACCTGCACACCCATACTGGAAGAACAAGCCCCTCCTCAAAAGGGGCAAGGTCAAAAGAACGCTTGAGGGTGGGGTTCCCCACTCACACACTTTGCTCGAGGCAAAGTGTTATAAATGGTCAAGCTCACCCTCAAGGCAAGGAAACGAAAAACACAAAAACAAATCAAAGCATACTAGGTTGCCTCCTGGCCAGCGCTGTTGGTTTACGTCGTTAGCTAGACATGGGCAAGGCACGCTACGTGGGAGGCGAGTCGCCTTGCTCAAGATCCCACTCATGGAACTTGGGATCTCTTCAATAGTATAGCTTGAGTCTTCCTCTTTCCACCTTGAATACCTTCTTTGTCGCTAGATCTCCTATCTCCACAGTTCCATTCGGATGTTGGGCGTGCATAACGAACGGTCCGACCCATTTGGTCGAGAGTTTGCCCAAGGCATAGCGAAACCAATTTTGGTACAAGAGTACCCACTGCCTGACGAGCCCGTTTTTCTTGCTCTTTTTGTGTGTTGTTTAGGCTAGCTCGAGTCTTGTTTGTGTGTGTTTGTTGTGTGTCTTGGTGTCTGGGAGGACACCCGTGGGCAGGGTACAGGTGATCGT
>JAYJMF010359801.1:0-10120 GCA_036873715.1 Salvia sclarea | reverse complement strand
TTCAGTCTTGGTCTTCAGCCTTGGTCTTCAGCCTGCCAAAACTAATCTAAGGACCAAAACATGTAGGTCATAAAATAGAATTCTAAGGCATATCTAGGAGGTTTTGGGATCATTAAAACATTATAATTCATTACATATATTTTCCCAACAAGAGATCATAACCAAGGTTATGTGTTTGGGTAATTAGCGTGTATTACTTTATAGTTTTGAGACTAAAAGAGTGAGTTTGGTAAATGATACTTCCTCCGTCCCACGAAACGTGAGGCGTATTCCTAATCGGATCGTCGCACGAAGCGTGAGACGTTTCCTTTTATGGAAATCTTTATCACTCGCACACCTTTAAATATTACTATATACTCCCTCCGTCCCAGCGAAAGTGAGTCATTTCTTTTTGGCACGGGAATTAAGAGTACTGGAAAAGTAGTGTAAAGTGGTATAAAGTGGTGATAAGAATATATATTATTTAAAGTTGTGTGTGTGATAAAGATTTTCTAAAAAGGAAACGATTAACATTCGGTGGGACACCCCGAAAAGGAATACGACTAAACTTTCGGTGGGATGGAAGGATTATTACTTTATACTACTTTTTAAGTCTCCTTAAATCTTATGACAAATAAGAAACGCCTCAGACTACGTGGGACGGAGGGAGTAAATAAGATGGAGATGCTAATAAATTAAACACTTCCGTAACATGTATGTTTTCACAATATCGAATAAATATTTGAAAATAAATGCTTTAAAATTGTAGATATTAACATCTATATATTTAGTTTATATGATTATTAATAATCACAAAAAAAAATTGCACAAAGAGTTTTAGTAAAAAATTATTGAAAGAGTAGTCAAGACTGTTATGGACATCACATTATCACTTATTAGTTTACTAATTCATGATGCACTCTAATATGAACTAACACTAATGTTTGCACCAATTATATTTTAAATTATATTGATTATTACTTTTTTGTCACATATAAGGAGGCTTATTATTATTTATGAGAATTCTTGATAGTTTTGAAAATAAAGCATCAACATGGTATATTAATCTAAAAAAAAGCATCAATTGTATAAAAAAATCAATATGGTATAATTCATGTAAAAACTGTAATATATCGTTCTCCAATATTTGTGAAAGTACAATATGCGAAAAGCGCAACAAAGTAGTTCTCGAGACGTCGCCAAGGTAATTATTAAATATCAAATCCATAAATAATTTATCTTGGAAAACATTATAAATCACCATTTTAAAAAATTCAGATAGAAAATAACAATAAATGTTATATAAGGCAACTACAACGCACATGCTACCTTGTTTAGCCAAGTTGCATAGTTACTCGTAGGATGTGCTATAGATGTGTATCTTTATTCAATTAAAGAGATAAATTATAATTTCATAGTATAAGACTTACTATTAATTCTTGAATTAATATAGATTTCAATATTATTGAACAATATAATATGTCAATTTTATATAGCATGAAAGTAATTCAATATATTATTGAAGTTTCACCACCCAAGCATATGCAAAGATACGCGTTAATTATGACCAAGCTCGAGTGTGTAAATATAAATAACCAAGGAAATTCTAATATTGTAGTCAATACAATCCAAAAGATGCAACTCATGAAAAATATAAATGTTGGATCAATTGAAGATTTAAGGTCACTCAAGAGGAGGAGAAGAAATATTCAACCAAAAACTCTAATATGGATCGCTTGAATCTACTAAAGTTCAAGATAGGATAAAGATAAGACTCACAAAAAAAAAAAAAATTGACTTAATCAAAAGTACAAGTAACGGCGATCAACCGTTGTGCAAGATTATTTCGATGAGTCAAAAGTAACAGAAGAAAAATCCAATTATCAAAGATCAAACAAGAAAAAATAAAAAGTTTGCTTACATTTCTATATTATTTATTTGATAATATTTTGTATATATGTACATATATTTTTCTAATAAGAATATGTCATACATTATGAATAATTTTTTCAAAAAAAAAATAAAATTTATTATTCGTTAATAGTTTTATTGATTCCATTATTTAAAAAAAACTTGTTACATGTGCAACGCACGTTCTCTTTGCTAGTTTATCAATAAAAGCATAGACATCCATACCCCACAAATCATCTTAGCTCTAATGATGAAAACTCCAACAATATCTTCTCCTTTTACCTTAACCCTTCTTCTTCTCATCTTGTGGTGTACATCGGCAACTTGCGCAGACAAGCAACATGATTTTTTAAAAGAGGCAAATGTGAAACTAGCATTATATAAACATCTATAGGAAATAATAGCACTCAATTCTCAAATATTGAAATACTAGCACTTTTGGGTTTTAAAAGTCTAAAATATCCTCATTTACTTAAATTCGTTACACGGTTTACGTTACACGGTTTAATTAAACCGTGTAACGTTAAACTGTGTAACCGGTAGTATGATAAGGTTACACGATTTAATTTATTAAACCGTATAACCTGTAAATCGTGTAACGGTAGCGAATCCAAAGATGGAGGAAAACAGCCGAGAAGATGAGGAAGAGCGACGGCGACGATGGCAGAAACGGGGAATCTGGACGACAAAGAGATATGAGAGAGGGTGGCGGACCGGTGTCGTGCTCGGATCTGGATAGAGCAACAACGGCACCTTTGGATCTGGAGGAGACAGGGCAGCTGTAATGGCAGAGCAGCGACGATGGCGGAAACAGGGGGAAGCGACTAGGATCTAGCAAGCGGTGCAACGGTTTAAGGCAGCGGCAGTTGACGCAGCCCCGGCGGCGAACCAGCTCGCGGGGAGAAGCAGCGCACGGCGAGCGAAGAAGCAGCATCTTCGGCGGCGGCGGAGCGGCTCGTGGCAAGCGCGAGCAGCAGCTGCATCGGCTGCGACAAAGCAGCGTGCCTCGAGCGCGAAGCAGCAGCTGCGGCGACGTGAAGCACGACATCAGCGGCATGGGTGCCAGAGCAGATCTGCGGCGGTAGGTTCGAGGCGGCGGGGGGTGTTTGTTGTTGAGAGAGAGAGAGAGAGAGAGAGAGAGAGAGAGAGAGAGAGAGAGAGAGAGAGAGAGAGAGTGGGAAAAAATCCTATAACAATGCATTTTCACTGTTTACACGATTTTCATTAAACCGTGTATATTGATTGCTCTTTACACTGCTACACAATTTCAAGAAAATCCTGTAACAATGTACTTTAAGCAGTTACACAAAGGATGTTAAGACAAAACTTGACTAATATTTCATACTTTTACTAACAGTGGTTGTCTTTTCTTTGTTATATCGAATAGGCTAGTTTTGAAATTAGCTCAAATTTCTACTCGAAGAATAGAAGGAAAAATGGAGATCAAAAGACCCATAATATTGGGTCAAGAAACCCAACTAACACTTCACTCATCCAATATCACTGCACAAATGAGCTTTCTTCTCCATCCACAAAGACTAAATCTTGTTGCTTTTCATGTGAATCCAACTGAACTCAAGAACTATGCCATTCAAACTCCGAGCATTGGAAGCCAATGACCATCCTTCAAAATATTCATGATTCATAATCTATGTCAGCACTGCTCTGAGACGTCGATGACGCCCTGACCAGCTGCATTTGTTCATCGTAGACATCAAGATTCTCACACGGGTTGGGAAAGATCTTCCCGATCACGCGTCCTTGGACATACGAACACTGGAATATTCTCTTTTTCTTGTATGTTATTCCGACCAACATGTCCCGGAAACTCACATTTCTTACTGGAATCTCTTGGCTGCCATAAATTCGAACTGGGATGCGAACTCCTCGTCCCCGAATCCCATCAAAATTTATATCTTCTATGAGAGGAAGGGCGTTTGGATCATAGCCTTCGTCTGGATGCTCGTTGTAATCAGTCTTGATCACAATACCCACCCTCACGTTGTCTAGTGTCAGGTTCCGGTAGGTTATATTTCGAACAAAACCCCCTCTACCAGCACTTGTCTTGATTCGAATACCCCTCTTCGAGTTCCAGACAAGGAGATTCTCCACAGTTACATTTGCAACCCCACCGGACATCTCACTGCCAATTGATACACCTGCACTGTTAAATGTGAAAGTCATCAATACAAAGTACAATCGGGACAAGCTGAATATGAGAACTTCCAATCTATCAACAAATACTACGTGCTCATAAGCACTCTTGAGATTACACAAGACGCAAAGAGGGGAAATGAAAAGGTAACAAGGTAAGAATTAATGGCGAATTTAGGCAAAAGGGCCATTCAGATGAAGCACACAAATATGCTAAAAAGTGCTTTTATAAATCCAGCAATTGATTCCTTTGAGAACCAAATGCGCACACAGAAGCAGGGTATTGACAATACTCTCACCTTATCATGGAGCACACAATGACATTACGTATGAGAATGTTGGCAGAAGGCCGCCTATAAGCAATTCCATACTGATCCCACCCACTTTTGATTGCAATTCCATCGTCTCCAACACTTATGTAACTGTTCTCTATCAACACGTTCTTGCACGAATCTGCAGGAGCGCCAAATGCAGTCGTTAAGCTCATTTGCTATGTTTCCACAGTTGGAAAGGCGAGGTAAAATCCACATGTAAGTAGAAAAATAATATCCCTATAATGCACCTAAAATTTGTTACTCATTTCGAAGGCAGACCGCAACAGCTATCGCTTCTGCTACTAGTTACATTTCAATTATTCATTAGTCAGCACAACTTAGAAGTATTATAGACAAATCTTGTAAAAAACTTCCCCCTCCTTATAGGCAAAGTAGGTAGCCTTGACCCTTGATATGGTGAGAGCAACACTGTTCATATTATATGTAACTTTATGCATCCTACTGGTCATAGACACCAAAGGGTCCTTATTCCTTGAATTGTAGATCAAACAAAATCAGTATTGTCACTGTTAAGTAAACCATGTGGTGTACATATTACCTGTCTAAGGCATTTCATAGGATCATGCAGGCCTGAATTTTGCTTTAGATATGTGAATGACAAATGCAATTCCAATGTTTAGCCGAGAGAATATTTAGTTGGGAAAAGCTTTGTTTTTCCCAACTAACAATATACTGGGCTGGATATTCATATAGAAAAATTGTATCCCAAAATTATCAAGTTTTATCTAATACACTGAACAACAAAAAGAAGCATTTTAAGTCATGCTTCCCATACCAAGTATGTCAAAATAATTGATCAAGATATAAACGATTCAAACTTACCAGGATCTATTCCGTCAGTATTTGGGGCGCCAGACAGTGGAGCCAATATGGTCACATTTCTGATAGTAACATTCTCACAGTCGTACGGATGAAGCGTCCAGAATGGAGAATCACGTAGAGTCACATCAGATATATGAATGTCTCTCGACCACATAAGCTGCACTAGCGGACCCCTAGTATAATTCAAAAGATTCTTTCGGTACTTAGTCCACCATGTCTGGCCTTGTCCGTTGATCGTACCATTGTGTCCTGTTGAGTGGTTCATGCAGCCATGAGCGATCAAGGTTGAATTAGTGTTATAAGGAAAAAGAATCGTTTCGGAAAAATTATCAGAAAAGCACCAAAATATGGAAAAAGATTTAATACAATAAGCTCACCTGTTATCTCAACATCTGTCAGGTTCTGACCATGAATCAAGCTTCCGTATCTTGGTCCAGCTCGTTCTCTTCCATAACCATAAGATGGCAGAGGAGGCATCAGCGACCAGTGATTCTCATCCTGTCTCATCCAAAAAATGCCTCATGTTAGAAGTCTATTCTCCTAGTTCACGCTTAATATTCTTTCTGTTCAAGTGGAAGGATTAGGACTTGAAACGGGATAAACAGGGATTAATTAAGGATTAGGACTTGAAACGGGTAATACAGGAAATGAAGTACATCGGGCACACTTTCTATGAACTAGCAATTATGTGGTGGTTTCTACAAGTATTGCCGATCACTTTGGCTACAACAAATAGAAGAAAGAGTAAATCAAATATGAAGTGTGACCTTAGTAGAGTTGTTCAAATTCAATAAATTAGAAATAAAATCATATAATGGGCCTTGTACATACTTATACATAACAAGTTGAAAGTGGGAAATATTTAAAAAAAGGAGAGCCATTTACATGAGGAACTACCTGACAAGTACAGTGTCAGGCTTGCTTCCAGATGTCAGACAACTTATTAAAGAGCACATACCGTTTTTTCTGAAAAAAAACGACACTGACACACCCAAGGGTGGAGAAGCGATAAGTTATCCTCGGAGGAGTCCCCTTCTCCATTTGAAACTTAAAAGTCTTCGTAGAGTCGAATTGCACATAGTAAACTGAAGACAGAAGCAGAATGGTCTTAAGATTGTCACGATTTTGTCAAAGAACTACTTATGAGGCAAGACAGAATGCAAACAATGGGGAAATAAGATGACTTCTCAAAAATGTCCCCACAAGTCAATTGGTTTCCAGATGGAGTTAACTCCACAAATCACGTATTTCACCCTAGATACTCAGTTATCAATGTTTGCTCAATTCAACTCAACAGTTCTAGGTGTCAGCAAAAGATTTTTAATTCTTGCAACTTTTTTCAGAAAAAGTCTCTAGGGTGCAGCCAAATAACACACTGCTGACCTTGTAATATAAAGTTGCAGTAAAAAAATTCTCAAGACTTATTTCTGCCATTCAAAGATATGGTTTAGAAAATTCTTTCTATTCTCACGCCCTTAATTGGGGAAGATTTCTCTCAAACATGTGGTTGACTATTCAAGCACAATTTCATCCTCAATAGCGACAATCTTGATGCACAGCAAGGTCAAGCATCAATTCTCGAGCTTCAAACAGACTAGTCCTATGTTTGAAGAATTTAGGCCCTCAAGAAGCAATTCAGATTTATATAGGAAATTTCATATTTGTATACAAAACATTCTATTGCAGATTTCTTTTAATAGGCGAAATTACATGTACTCAGCCTATAGGCCATATACCACCACTTCAAGTGTTACAATACCAAGGAATATGCACGTGCAATATCAAAGGGGAGATTGGTGTTCAAAGAGGGAGTCTTAGAGAAAAACAATGCGATGTGGGTAAGCTTAGTTAAGCTCAATGAGCATGGTGGTACAATCTAATATAAATTGAGAATTATTGTTAAAGGTTTTACACAAACATATGAGATAGACTACAAAAGCAATATTTCCTTAATTGCTTGGTAGCAGAACTCAGTGCAGTAAGTATCTCCTCATCTTTATTAGCAAATCTTGATTGGGCATTTGCAGCATTTAATACAAATGCCTTACAGAGATTTTGTGAGAAGTGTATATAGAACTCAGTTCTGATTGAGCTATGCTAAACTTGTGCTTAATGGTAAAACCAAGTTGCCAAAAATAATGGCAAGTTAATGTTCTTTCCACAAATAATTGTGCACCCAGAGACCTAAAAATATCCAGAAACTATCCTATCAACATCGAGGATCTGCTAGAAATACTCACAATCCAGATCATCATTATTTAATGAAGTCGATAGTCAATTCATCAAAGAAAAAGTTGAGATAGGAACCACAACAGTCCACTGAGGATTGGCTAGTGGCTTGAAGAAGTAAACAAATCCTGCATTGATTGTTGCATCTATCTGCATGTTATGGTATTGTTCCAAGAATACTTTGATGGCGTCAACAAACTAATGCCATCCAACATTTCCAATCCCACTTTTTCCTAAATTTATAGGGCACCTTTGACCAGATCCAATCCAAAAAACTGGAGCATCAAAACTAGAGGCCTAAACTGAAAAGCAAAAGTTCATCTATTTATGAAAACCTTATATTTCATTGAGTACCCAGAGGTGGAGTAGGGGGGAGCTCAAGCAACCCCAAGCAATTTATATATATACATTATAATAGTTTCGAGAATTCAGATTTTAGCGAATCCTTTTTACTTTTAGCTCCCTCCAAACTATATTCCTGGCTTATGACGCTATTGAGTACAACATATGGGCTATCAAATGCAGTAGTAACACACACTATAGTCACATTATTCTGCAACTCTTTTATCCAAAACCCAAGAACACCACTATATAAACAACTCAAACAGAACTAACTAGTCCCTTAGAATAGCAATACAAAGTACAAACTCTAATGAAAAGAAAAAACATAATCTCAGTAACCTTAGCAAAAAAAAAAAAAAAAAAGTCGATCTTTCTTTCAAACAAAATCCTAAGTTTGTCTCCGTCCTAATTTACATTTCTTCAGAAAGCATAGCTAATTAAAGAAATGAGGATATTATAAGAAGGAGAAAGGGGCGCTCACATCAATTCCAAGAATAACAGCATTTTGGGCGAGAAACAGAGTCATGTGGCTGGTGAGGTTGAAAGGGGCGGTGAGCCATCGGCCGGCCTCCACATTGAGCTGGCCGCCGCCGCGCATCCGAATTTCTGAAACAGCTCTCTCGAAAGCCTTGGTATTGACGGTGACGCCATCCCCCACAGCCCCGAAATCGGTGAGATTGAAGACCAGCGGGCGGAGGCGGGGAATGGGGCGGAATGGCGGGCCCCAGAAGCGACCGACGGCGGCCCTCTGCCACGCGATTATGAAAATGAATCCGACGGCCCACATGAGAGCCAGCAGAGAGCGGTGGAATGGGATCCGTTGGAGCAGAGTGCGCCGCGAATCGGGTCTCAATGAGCTGCTGCGTGAGAACCGGAAAGAATCTGCCATTTTATTCTTTGCTTTACCAGAAATTTGGAGAAGAAAACAGGTAAACTGATCCAGCTTTAGCTGCCCGGCATCAAGTGGAAGTTAGTCATGAATCTCAATCCCCAATACTTCAGGTGTTCTTACTTTCTTGATCAACTACTCTATCGGGCGGTGCAATGAATTTTGGATCAAAGTTTGGTTTTAACATAAATTTTAAAAATTGTCAATAAATATATAAATTTAATTTTTGTTGCAATTTTAACACAATTTTATTTTCCCACAAATTAAATTCTATGTGGCTAAATTGAATCTGATATGACTTTGACGTGACAAAAATTGAATCAAAACGACGTCATTTTGTTTATAAAAATATTTTTGAAAATAAAAAGTAATTTTGTATTTCCACATATCATCCATCACCTTTCCATATATGTCTACTCTCCTCCTCCTTCTGCGCCTCCGCTTTCCTCTCCCTCCTCCCTCTCCTCCTCTGACACATCCATAGCTCCGGCTCCCTCTCCGGCCTCTTATCATTCTTCAGAAAAACAGACGCCGCAGGCCTCTTCCTCTCCGGCGACCCCGTCTCCTCAGCCCCTCTCCCCTGCAGCTTCAAATTCAGCAAAACCCCGAGCGCCTGCATAACCCTCTGATCCTTCAAATACAAGTTCAAGTTGTTGGGGCTCTTCTGCATATCCTGCATCATTTTGACGAAATCAGCCTCAGCCACATCTCCGGCCCGAATGCCTCACCGAAGGGGCTGGCGTCGAGGCGGGAGCGGGCGAGGGCTGCCTCGGTGTCGGCGAGACCGGACTTGAGGGCATCGATGTCGAGGCCCTTTCTGTAGGCGGAGGCGGCGTCGGAGTAGCTGTGGAGGCCCATGTGGATGGCGCCGTGCAATGGACGAGATATATATTATTCAATTTTGTTATTATATAAATTAGATTAATTACTACCTCTCTCTCTCATTAGTAATGACACTTTTCTTTTGGACACAAAGATTAAGATAGTGATATTTTTGTATATAAAGTGGTGGAACCCGCTTGCTTGACTTACTTTTTCAAGGTAAATTTACTACTCCTCTTTTGTATTTTAGTAAAGTGGTATTTTAGTAATGGAGTACCTTTTTTGGCACATATCAATACTAATGGGACGGAAGGAGTATTATGTAATAAAAATATGTCTTAATCTCAATAGTGTCCACCTATGAACCAATTCCCCAAACTTGCTTCAACCCCACCAAATTGACAAATGAGAATAATAAATCATAACCCACATATTATTATCCAATGAACTATCTTCTATGAGGACGTTTGTTTGGCGGAAAGTAAAGTTTATTGGGAAAGTAATTTTTAGGAAAATAATTCCAAGGAAAAATGAATCCTAACAAATTCATTATTATCTGTTTGGAAAATACCAAAAAAATGTTAGGATTATTATTATTATTATTATTATTATTATTATTATTATTATTATTATTATT